>PVKU01003897.1:68969-164285 GCA_004027475.1 Anoura caudifer | reverse complement strand
TATTTCTTCCAATAGGTTTTCAATCTCTTGCTCTCTGTTCTCTCCTTCTGGTACCTCCTATGTTGCAAATAATGTTATACTTGATGTTGTCCTAGAGGATCTTTAAACTATCTTCATTTTTTTTTTTGGATTATTTTTTATGTTCCAATTGGGTGTTTTCTACTGCTTTGCCTTCCAAATCACTTATTCAATCTTCTGCTTCATTTGATCTGCTGTTGAGTCCATCTAATGTATTCTTTATTTTAATTACCATATTTTAAAAATTTCTAACTGGTTCTTTTTTATGGATTCTATCTCTTTGTGTAAGTTCTCACTGAGTTAATCTATTCTTACCCTAAGTTTATTAAACATCTGATGTTTTCAGGTCTGTATCTGGGAGCTTGCTTGCCTCCATTTAATTTAGTTCAGTTCCTGGAATTTTCTCCTGTTCTTTTATTTGGAACATGTTTCCATGTCCCCTCATTTCGGCAGCCATCCTGTGTTCATTTCTAGGTATCAGGTAGATCTGCTGTGTCTTCCACTCTTGGCAGATCGGCCGTATGTGGTAGGTGTCCTATGGGCCCAGTGGCACAGTCTCCCTGGCCATCTGAGCCAGGTGCTCAAGAGGCGTCCCTTGTGTAGGTTGTGTGTGCCTTCCTGTTGTAGTTGAGCCTTGTTGCTGTTGGCATGTCCCTGGGTGGGACTGGCCCTCCTGCTGACTGGCCATGAGTACTGGCCATGCCTACAGCTGATAAGCTGTTGTGTGGGGGCTGAACTTATGGAGCAGGATTTACTTTAGTGGGGCTCTGGTGCCTGCCGAGTCCACCCTTTGGGTGTGTCATTTGTGGAGGTTGTTGGGTGGTGCTCTCGTGTGATCTGAAGCCAGCTACCAGGTGTGTTGGTTCTGGGACCTCTTGGGAGGTCCTCAGGTGCAGGTGCAGGTCAGTCACTGCCTGTGCCTGGCGCCACCTCCCACCAGCCATTTTGGCCAACTCTGGTGACTGTGAAGAGCCACCCCACCTCTAGTGCTCCCTCGGGCCAAGCCAGGGGAAGCGTAACTTCTCCCTCTGCGTGCTTCTGCTTCCTTTCTGACCACAGGTGTTTATCTCAAGAGCACGTCCCAGCAAACATCCATCCTACTAAACTCCATCTCTGAGTCTGTTTCCTCGGAACTTCACTGCTAATAACTATACACCCAGTAGGATGGCTAAAATATGTTTTTAAAAATTACATAGTTTTATCTGTCTAAAGTCCTTTTGTTTCCTTCCTAACAGGTAAGGCCTTAACTTGTTTTTTACATTTTGGAACTTTATAAACTGGAAATAGGCCCACACATATATGGTCAGTTAATTTTTTGATAAGGGCACAGAAGCAGTTCAATGGGGAGAGGGTAGTCATCTCAACGAATGGTGCTGGAACAACTGAACATCCATATTAAGACAAGAAAGGAACAAAAAAAAAAAAGCTTGGCCACTTATATTTTACAACTTACACAAAAATGAACTCAAAATGGATCACAGACCTAAATGTAAAACCAAAAAATTAGAATAGTACCAGAAGAAAAGAGGAGAAAATCTTTGTGAATTTAAGTTAAGTAAAATTTTCTTAGATATAGCTTCTATATCCAGGAACTATAAAAGAAAAATATACTAAATTAGCCTTTATCAAAATCAGATTTTCAAAAGACACTTGAAAATGGAAAGACAAACCACAAGCTGGGAGAAAATATTTGCAAAACATATGTGATAAAGTATTTGTATCCATAATATAAAGAATCCTCAAAATTCGATAATAGGGATGGGTGTGCCAGGGGGGCATGATGGAGGGGGGGTGGAATAGAGACAACCGTACTTGAACAACAATAAAAAAAAAAGAAAAATGCAAAGAATCTTCTCAATAATAAGAAAACAAATTATCCAATTAAAAGTAGTCAAAAGCTTTGAACAAACCCTGCAGCCAAGAAGCGTATGGTTGACGAGTAAGCACATGAGAGGACACTAATCATCATCAGGTATTAGAGAAATGTAAATTAAAACCACAATGAGGTGCCACTAGATACCTATTGCAATGATTAAAAAATATGAGCAAACAAACAAACTTGGCAACACTAAGTGCTGATAAGAATACAGAGCAACTAGAACTCTCATAAAAAAAATTGGAAAACAGTTTGGCAGTTTCTTATAAAAGTAAAGGTACACTTACCATATGATCAAGCAATCCCACTGTTAGGTGTTTACCCAGAAGAAATGAAAACTTATATTTACATAACAACCAGTTCACAAATGTTTATAGCAGGTTTGTTCATAATTGCCCTAAACTAGAAACAACCCAGATACACTGTAACTACTGAGTGGATAAATAAATTGGTGCATCCACAGGATGGAATAACATTCAGCAATGAAAACTGTGATACATTCAGCAACATGGATGAATCTCAAATGCATTATGCTGAGTGGATGGAGCCTGACTCAGAACGCTGCACACTATGATTACGGGGGTGGGAGTGGGGGGAGGGATTTGGTGCGTGCAAAGGAGTGCCGGGGCATTGCAGGGGCTGAGGGGACTATTTTATATCTTCACTGTGATGGTGACCACAAAACTGTATGCATTTGCCACAGCGCATGGAACTATACACCAAGTAGAGTAAATTTTACTAGATGCAAATTATATCTCAATAAGATAGACTAAAAAATTGAACCAAAAATATTTTCTATAAGTGGGATCATACTATATGTATTCTTCTGCGACTTGCTTTTTTTCCCAGCTCACCATTAATGACTTTGAGATCTGTACAAGTTGACACAATGTGTGTAATAATGATACATGTAACTTTTGTTCATTCATTTTTATACCTTAATTTAGTTATTCATTCTCCTGCCTGGGAACATGTACTTTGTGTTTTTTCCTCTGTTTTAAACAACGTTGCAACAACACATTCGTGGAAAGCTGTCCTGCAGCATAGGTGCTGAGATTTCTCTCTTAAGATGTTAACCTCAAATACTAAATGGAATACACAGGGCAAAGATTATGTGCATCTTCACTTTGCCCTCCAAGGCCTTACACCAACTGACACTCTACCAAAAGTGTGTGAGAATTTTGTTTCTCTGCCTCTCTATCAGTAATTGGTATTATCAGACTCTAACTTCTGCTTAGCTGATGAACGTAAAATGGTATCTTGTTTTATTTTACAATCTCCCTAATCACCACTGAGGTTAATTCATGTTTGTTGGTCATTTGGGTTTTTTCTTCTGTGACTTGCCTCTTCATATTCTTTTGTCTGTTTTTTCTTTCTGTTATCTGTATTTTTCTTTTTTTGAGGTTTTTTTTCTCCCCTCTTCTGGATTATAATTTCTTGTATGGTAGCAAATATCTTCTTAGTCTATGGATTGTCTTTTAACAATTTAAATAGTATCTTTTGTTGATAGAAATTCATAATTTTAATGTGATTGAATTTATTAGTTTTTTCTTTGTTTCATGCTTTTTGTGTCCTTTCTACGAAATTATTCTCCATCTCAAAGTCATAAAGGATATTTTACTGCAAACTTTTAAAACTTTTGCTTTTCATGTCTAAGTCTTCAGTTCATTTGGAATTGATATTTTTGTGTGATATAGAGATCTAATTTTATTTTTTCATATGTATAATCTTACACCATTTATTGAAGAGTCCACTCTTTATTCATTGATTTATATATGCTTTCGGGCTTTTTATTCTATTTTATTAGTTTACTTGTCCATCCTTGAACAACACCATCTTATTTATATAATAAATATTTCTATGTAATAAATCTGTGTAGGGCTATTCTTGAGTCTTTGCTCTTGTATATATGTTTTAGAAGCATCTTGTAAGTTCCCAAAAGAGTTTTTTGATTTTTTTGAAATTCTATTTAATTTATAGATACATTTGGGTAGAATTGACATCTTTATGATATTGAATATTTCTATCCATAAATGTGGCATATAATCCATATTTACCCAGAAATTTTTTTTTACCCAGAAATTCTCTTGAGTCTTTTCATAAAATTTTGTAATTTCTACCATAAAGGTCTTGCCTGACTTTTGCTGGATTTATTTTTTATTCCCTTTTCTTATTTTTTTGTTATGGTAAATGAAATTAACAAAATAATATATCCTAGTTATTAGTAGCACATAGGAATGTTACTGATTTTGTATATGTAAATCTTGTGTACAGCAATTTAGTGGGGCTCTGGTGCCTGCTGAGTCCACCCTTTGGCTGTCATTTGCGGAGGTTGTTGGGTGGTGCTGTAATGTGATCTGATGCCCGCTACCAGGGTTTCTTTTGGATTTTGGATTCTTTTGGATTTTGTATGTGAACAATCAGACTTTTTCCAGATACACTTTTTCTTTTCACTTAATGTTGTTTTTCCCCCCCTTTTTCATTGGCTAGGTGCTTTAGTGTAAGGCTAAAAGGAAGCAGCATTAGAGGACACTCTTTATTGTTTTGAGTTTAATTGAATTGCCACTACAGTTTTACCCTTAAATGTAATATTTGAGTAAGCTTTGAATAAATACCCTTCATCACATTAAGGACATTATATTCTATTTCTAGATTGCTATCCTTTTTCTTACTTTTTAATAGTATAAATGAGTATAGAATTTTATCAAATGCTTTTCCTACAGCTATCAAGATGATGGTATACTCTTTTCCTTCTTTAATCCTATAATGCGGCATATTCTATTAATAGATTTATTTATTATTGAGATAAGCCCCACATCATCAGCAACTATTATTACATATTTTTCACTGCTAAATTAAATTAGATGGTATTTTATTTAATATTTTAAAATAGCTGTTTGTAAGTATATAATGAATCTATAATTTCCTTTAAACATTATTTTTGCCTGATATTGCCATTAAGGTTATACTAGCATCATGAAATGAAATAGGTAACTTTCACTCTTTTTCTATCCTCTGAAACATTTTTTGTAAAAAGTATGTGTTTTCTGGTCCTTAGCATTTTGGGAAAATTTACCTCTAAATTTGTTTGATCTTTTGATGGTGGAGACCAACTTCTGAATTGATTCAATGTATTTACTAGTGGTAGCTATTGTTTAAATGGATACCCCCCTTTTTATTCCTTATGTTGCTTATTTGTGCCCTCTTTTTCCTTGTGTAGGCTAACTAGTAGTCTTTTATTTTACTCTCCACCCCTCCCCCCACCAAACCAGCTTTGGATAGTACACAAATTTGACTGCTATAAAACCTGAGGTTATTGAAGATTTAAGTAAGTCATGCATGTATTATTATCTGTTATGAGCTGAAGTATGTCCTCCTTACTCTCAAAATTCCCATGCTGAAGCCCTTAGAACAGGGGTGTCAAACCCATTTTCACCGGGGGCCACATCAGCCTCAGGTTGCCTTCAAAGGGCTGAATGTAATTTCAAGTCCTTAACAGTTAAGGAGTAGTCACATTTATACGTTCCTACAATTATTTCGCCCCTTCGAAGGCAACCATGAGGCTGATGTGGTCCCTGGTGAAAATGGGTTTGACACCTCTGCCTTAGAATGTGACTGTATTTGGAGATAGCAGCTTAAAAAAGATAATTAAGTTAAAAGGAGGCACCATTATAATGGATGGGCCCTAATCCAATCTGAATGGTGTTCTTGTATGAAAAGGGCACTTGGTTACACAGAGAGACACCAGGTGTGTACACTCAGAGAAAAGACCATGTGAAGAGTTGGCAAGAAGGGGCCATCTATAAGCCAAGGAGAGAGGACTCAGAAGAAACCAACCTTGCTGTCACCTTGATCTCTGACTTCTAGCCTCCAGACCTGTGGGAAATAAATGTCTGTTGTTCAAGCCCCCCAGTCTGCAGTATTTTGTTATGGTGCCCAAGCAAACCAATACGGTATTTCACAGAAAAGTCCAAACTTTTACGAAGGTCACTGGAGGCTCTTTCTATCTTGTTGCTCTGCCATCTTCAACATGACCAGCCAGGATGCTGGCATTTCAGTCAGTGGGAAGAGAGGAAGGGAGAGGGAGAGTTTATATGACTTCATTTTAAAGGCGTGACCCAGAGGTTGCAAGTGGGACTTGTGCCTACTTCCATGTTCCACATCCGGCCGTGAAGGTTACTGGGTGGCCATTCACCTGCTAAAGACTCGATTACATTGTTGAAAAAAGAGATTGGAAACTGAGGGGTCAAGGTAGTCTCTGCTATCAGTTTTTTACAATTTACAATTTTTTTCTTTCTATTTCTCTTTTTGTTTTTTTCTGATCTGTATTATTTTCACCTTTGCATTTTGTCTAGATTTTGCTCTGTTGTCCTTTTTTTTTTTTACTTCTTTATCATGTAACTCATTTATTTTCATGTTCCTTGATTTCCTAGTACATGAGTGTAAGGCTACACTTTTATCTCTAAAAACTATCTCAGTGTTTTCATACCAGTGCTACTCTACTTGTCACTTCATTACAAAAACATTTGTAACTTTAAGTACATTTTCTTTCTTTTTTTCTCTTTTTTTTACCTAGAAGGTATTTAGGATAAATTTTTCGATTTCCAAAGTTTTAAAAATATCCGTTTGTTCTTGAGTCCCATGTTCATTGAACTGTGGTCAGAGAATGTGATCTGCACATCGCCCATTGTGTTTGAGATTTGGTAAAGTTCTCCCGGTGACCCAACACACGATTAATTTTATATGTTTCTGATGTGTGTGAAAATTGTGAGTGTTCTCAATTTGTTGGGTGCAGCATCATATATCAAACATATGGTTAAACTTATCTGTGGTGTTTGAATGACATACTTACTGTGAGTAATAATATGGTTGAATTTATTACACCATTTCATTGTATGCTATTTACTTTCTTTCGTCATATTTGTCTTCTATTCACTATATGTGTATTCATGCATGTTTTGAGGTTATTAAAACTTTGCTGGTTTGGAAGGTTTAGATTATATTTCTTTTTTGGTGGTTATGGTTTTCAGTAATTTAAAAGATTTCCTTTTTATCTTTGATCTTATGTGGTTTTATTATAACAGAACCATTAGGGACTTAATTTATATTGTCTATTCTTAGACTGTATTTTTTTAAAAAAGATCTTATTTATTGATTTTTAGAGAGGGAAAGGGAGGGAGAAACAGAGAGAAACATCAGTGTGTGGTAGCCTCTGGAGCGCCCCCCTACTGGGGACCTGGCCTGCAACCCAGGCACGTGCCCTGACTGGGAATCGAACTGGTGATCCTTTGTTTCACAGGCCGGTGCTCAGTCCACTGAGCCACACCAGCCAGGGCTATTCTTAGCATGTGTTTTTGATTGGAGGTCTTATCTCACTCTTTAGCTCTTGAAGGTTCTTTCTCGTTGATTGTCCCATTACAATATTGCTTCTCCATCATTTCCTCCTTTCCCTTTTTCCTGGAACTTCTACTAGATGTATGCTGAAGTCCCTCCAGCTCCCCTCTAATTCTCCTCGCTGCTCCTTTGTCTATTTCATTCCGTTGGCTTTTGGTGCTCTCATGGTGGTCAGGACCCTTCACATGACAGAATGGCCATCTGAATGGGGGTCTATGAGAGGTTGTGCTCAGAAAGTGGTATTTGACTTGAGTTCTGAAGGGTGGCAGGATGGCATTTTGGAACAGAGAAGAGTGGGGTTGGGGTGAGTCCTCCATGCAGAGGGAGTGGGGAGCAGAGAGGTCCCAAGGTGAGGAGGTTCATGACATGAAGATCAAGGGAGGGCTGGAAATTGGAAGCTACCAGGAGACTTTAAGCTAAGAAAAGACCTGATCCATTGGCAGAGCCTTCTGGCTTCCTTGTGGAGCGGAGCACAGGAAAAGGGCCAGGCAGGAGCGCGGAGACCAGCCTGGAGGCTATTGCATCCTGGGTAAGAGAGCTGTGGTGGCCAGGGCCAGTGAGGGGGCTGTAGGGACGGTGAGAGAGGATGGACAGAGAGATATTTAGGACAGCAGCTGAATGGTGATGGGTTGTGTGGGGGTGGCCTGTTGGCAGTGAGGGGGTCCAGGGACCAGCTGACAGTAAGAGGACAGAGGCTTGAGCATAAGTCTTTGTTTTGCTGATCTTTGTCCAGGTGAGAGACTCCGACAGAGAACTCACTGCTCTTTGCCTTCGCCATTTGAGCCAGGCTCCCCCATCCCTGGACCGCCTCCACCCAGGCCATATGATGAGGTGGCTACAACTGGCCTCACCAGTTCTCAGCTTTGTCCTCTTTCTCTCTGCATAGTTTGAGTTCCCTCTGAAGCAGGCATTGAGACAAGGATTCAAGTGCAAGTCATCCCAGCAGCCCAGGTAGGGCTGTGGAGAAGTGAGGCAAGGGAAAGGCAGACAGCCAATGTTATCAAGCAAGTTGCCACTGAGGCAGCTGATCTGAATCTGGTGGGGCCTCCAGGAGACAGTGTAGAAGGAGGGTCTTGTAGGTATGCCCCCTGCAGGGTGAGGTTGCCCAGGTGTTTATGCACCAAGGCCCTTCAGTCACTGCTGAAGGACAGCCCCGGGGGTCTTTCATTCTCCAGCATTTGCACCTGCCCTGCTCAGGTGGAGCAGACTCAGGCTAGGGAAAGCCTCAGCAAAAAACATGCTGCATCTTGGGCCTGAAATGGGGAACCCAGGGCACCCTCCCAGCCTGACCCAGAAGCTGGAGCCTCGGTTCTGCTACCTGCAAAGCGGAGACAATGCCACCTGCCTGTAGCCTTGTTGTGAGCACACTGTGACTTCACACACGCAAAGGGCCCCGAGCAGCTTCATAAAGCTGAGGAGGGCAGACAGCCCTCCGTGTCCCTGGGCTGTGCGCATGTGCCCTAGGTATAGCAGCAGACCCCAAGCTCTAAGACAGACGGTCATCTCCTTTGCTTCACATTGCCCCTCCCTCTCTGGTCACTGGTCCCTGCTGATGTGATATTCTTTTTCTAAAAACAGAGGTGTAACACCTCAGGCAGATTTGCAGTCTCGTGACAGTCTGGCACACGAAGGGCCTCCGCCTCTACTCTCTCAGACTGTACTGTCTCACTCAGTAGCAACTGGCTTCCCAGGCCCCAGATGAGTGAGGACCAGTCCGAGGAGGCTGCTGGGAGGGCAGCCTGTTGCCCCATCCCGCCCCACCCCCACTCCAGGCAGTGCCTGGAGTTAGAGCTGGGAGCTCAGGTACAAACTGCTGATACCCCTGCAGGCTGATGACGTGTCCTTGGGTGTTTGTATCATTCTTGTCCCTCTGGCCTTTTGGTTGCTTCAGATGACAACCCAGAGCATGTCCTTGAGGCTGGGTGTTTCCTGTCCAAAGCAGGGTGGATCCACCATCAGATGGAGACCTTCCACTTCAGGGCACTGAGGCCCAAGGAATCCAAGCACCCTCCCAGGAGGCAGCCTGCGCCAGGCACTTTACATACTGACCGGGGAGCCCGGGGCAGGCTGGGAATGGCCCGGGCATCAGAGTCTCGGGAGTGCCCTGGCACACTGGCTGCTCCTCCGTTTCTATTGTTGCTCAGCCCTTGGCAGCCAGGGTCACTGAGGCTTCCCCACTCGGGGGGAGGAGGCACTGGGCCCAGTCCTGGTCCAGGCAGAGCGCGGCTCAGAGCCTCAGATCCTCCAGCCTTGGGGCTGGCGTTGGTCTCATGGCCTCAGCCCTAGTACCCAGTAAGGTGGGGGGATGGGGGTCCTGGACACTTGCAGGCACACTTATGTGAGGCCTTCCCTGTACACAAGTGTGCAACTCCTAGCTTCCCATCTTGTGTTTGACATTACTGTGGGGGCTGTTCCACCCTAGATTCAGAGATCTAGCTGATTTGGCTGGGCCCCTGATGCCCCTCTTCAGCTCCTGCCAGCCCTGAACCGGGGGCTGTCCTTTTCCCCTTGGTCACTTGCTAGGACCGTGTACCACTGAAGACTCAGTTTCCTTAATGTCAACAGGGGTATTACCTGCCCTGCAGAATTGTCAGAAGGGAGAGTGATAATATTTCTAATACATCTCTGTCCCCACATATAGCAAGTACTAGGTGAGAGGGGGAGGTGACGGCTCCTAGTGTTAATAACTGTGTTCCATCTCTCTGCCCCGCCTGACTCAGCACGGTTCTGTTGCCGCTACGCCCACAGGCTCCTGGTGCTGCCCAGTAGCACTTTCTGTGGAGATGCCAATGTTCTCCGTCTGTGCTGGCCAGCATGCTGGCCACTTGAGCACATGTGTCCCCAGTACTCTTGAACTCTTGAATTATGGCCAATTAAAAAAATGAAATTCAATTTTAATTAACCTAAATGTAAATAGCTGCCTGAAGCTAGTGGCTACTCAGTGGGACAGAACAGCCTGATGAGTATGACTGGCTGGTTCATTCACCAAACAAATACACAGTGAGAGCCACCGTGCTGCTTGCTTAGCTGCTGGGGCTTCAGTGGTGGGCAGGACAGGCAAGATCCTTGTTCTCGTGGAGAGCGAAGGAGGTAAATACATGTATAGACATGGTAATTCAGACCATGGTAAGGGATGTGGAAAAACCCCACGTTAGCATAGAGGTGGGAGTGCACAGCTGGCCCGAGTGGTCAGGAGAGGCTTTGGGTGGTGGGGGGTGGGGTGGGTGGCCTGGAGCTCAGAACTCAGTGATGAGGAGGAGCCAGACATGAGTGCAGGGGGGACTCCCAAGCGTAGGGAACAGCAAGTGCAAAGGCTGGTAGAACAAGTGTGTACTTCTCTCTCTCTTTTTAAATATTGATTTTTGTTTATTGGGGTTCTTTCCTTTATTCCCCAAATTCTTGGCTATGTAGAGAGATTCCATTCTATCTGTTAAAGTAGGTTTTAACCATGTTATTTTGCCTCCTGGTGGACTAGTCCCATTTATTAAGCCTTTTTTTTTGTTTGTTTCATGAATAATAAGCTTTATTTAAGCTTTAAATAACACATAATTTCAGTTACTTAAGTTATTCCAAGGCAAAGAAGATGATGGACAGCACCCCAGTTTATTATATGAAGTCACAGTAACTTGAACAGGAAAAGTTGATGTAGTTCCACAGAAGAAAAATATATACCAACTTCACATATATAGAGATGCATACTTTTTAAATATTGACAATATAATTAAGCAATACATCAAAAGTACTTCACTGTTAGTGTGTAGGATTTATCTCAGGAATGCAGACATGGTTCAAGTAGTTACTCAACATAATTTGTCACATTGACAGATTACTAGAGAAAATATCTTTAGTACTGTAAAACACTTGCTATAGTCCATGTTCACTAGGTTTTATACATTGAAAGCCTTTGCCCTTTTGTTGGTTGGGGCTGCTATAGCAAAGTCACAGATGTGGAGTACTTACACAGCAGAAGTTTATGTTCTTGTAGTTCTGGAGGTTGGAAGTCCAAGATCAAAGTGTGGGTAGTGTTGGTTCCTTCTGAGGACGCTGTCCTTGGCTCATAGACAAACGTTTTCTCCCTGTGTCTTCACCTGGTCTTCCCTCTGTGTGTGTCTGTGTCCTAATTTTTTCCTCTTCAAAGAATACCAGTCAGATTGGATCAGGGCTCACCTAATGACCTCGTTTTAACTCAGTTGCCTCTCTAAAGGCCCCCTCTCCAAATACAGTCACATTCACAGGTACTAGGGGTTAAGATCTCAACATATGAATTTGGGGGAAATACACGTAAGCCCGTATCTGTCTTCGGCCAACTGGTGTTAAGGCACACCTCTAAACACGGTAAGTAGCCCTGCACTTCCGCTACTCAGTTTTACAGCTTGCAAAGCTTATGCTCTCAGTAGAGTCTTTCTTAAAATATTTCATGTATGCACCCTGATATTCAGCAGACCAAGCAGGGTCGTCTTCTCATCCAGGTCACTGGTTAGAGTCACAGAGAATTCCACCTGGCTTGGCTTTGTGCTTGACAGTGGACAGCTAAAGCAGAAGTACTCTCTTCCCCAACTCCACAAACACTGACTCTGGAGAGCCCCCTTCATCTCCTTGGACACGGTTTATAGAGGGAGACCTGTCAACACAAGCCCTTGATTGTCCCTGGGCATCAGAGCACCTGAGATCCATCTGGTGGTGGCAGATCTTAGCATCTGAATGGATGTGGTGGCCCCTTTTAAAAAACAAACAATTTGAGATAAAAATCAAGGACTAAGTGCTGAGCCATGTGGCACCGTGCCCCCCTGCTCCCCCCCACTCGGCGCCTGGCTGTGTGTATTGGTGACATGATCGCTGGAGAGTTTCACTGACCGAGGGGTGGTAGTGCAGCGATCCACATGGCCAGTGATGCGCACAGGGAGGAGCGGTTCTGGATTCACGGACACTGAGGCTGACAATGTACGAGGCAAATCAAACCTGGAAGGTCTGAGGTATAATGTGTCCTGAGAGAGGCATCAAAATCTCTGTGTACACATCTGGTTTTACTGTAATAAGGCAACTTGCACATTTTATTACTTAAAATGTAGTATCTTTTTTTCCTTTCGAGTGAAACACCAAAAAAGGAACTTTTTGTCATGGAAAATGTCTAAGCATTCACAAAAGCAGAGCAAATATGACGATGAACCCTCCTGGACCCATTGACCCGCTTAAGGAACAGTCACCATGCTGCTGGTCTTGCTTCACCTATTCTCCCCAACCCCCCTTTTTTCTTGGCTGCAATATCTTAAAGACAAGTCATAAAAAGAAAACTTAAAAATAAAACAGAAAAAAATTATAATGCAGAGCCTCATCTCCAAATATGACCCTTTACCTCCGGCTGGCTCTGCGTCCGACACCAGAGCTCTGGTCGCTGTGGGCAGAAGGTTTTGTTTTAAAGCAACAGCTCACTTGGCAGGGGCTCCATCAGGCAGCGCCCAGGGGGAAACTGTATTGTCAAAATGCCCACTGAACCCCCCCCCCAACATTTCAAACCACCCTTTTCTGACCTTCCTGGATGCCGCTGTTTTGGTTTTATGCAGAGGCAGTAGAGATCTACGTGCTGGCATCTGCTTGTCCGTATTCACCCGGATGCAGATGCAGAACAAGAAGGGAGAAAGCTGGGGTTCTCTGCCTGCCTCCCCACAGGGAGGACCAGTGGGGCCAGGGGGGTGCACAGTTGTCTTTTTCCCATTGAGCACAGTGCTATGTAGATTCTGTGAAGGTTTTGTTGAGAAAGGAAGGGATTAAAAGGGGACTGGAACCGAAAATAGCTCCCTCTTCCCAAATAAATTGTGTACCATGGTGTAGAGAGGTCAGAGGGAGAGTAGGAGCTCCAGGTGATGAAACACAAGAGAACAGACCATCCCCTTGGTGCCAGGACCCGAAGAAAATGAGAAAAGCTCGTCAGAAAAGGAAGTTGGACTCCATCAATGTTTGATTTACCTTCTCTCTCTCTGCCCCTGCCCATCATGTTCATCTTCTTTACCTTCATCTTTATTTCATCCTTCAACGTCCTCCAAGCTGCCTGGCATGGCTAACACTCCCTCCTACCCCCACCCCACTCCCTTCATTCCACCTTTTCTTTCCTGCTGGTTCTGGTTATTACGGTTGCATAACAAGCTACCCCAAAATGGAGCAGCTTAAAATAGCTATTTTGTTTTGCTCCTACTTTGTAGGTCAGGAATGGGAAAGGGTTCAGCTGGGCAGCTCCCACTTGGGCCTCCCACTTGGTTGAGGTTGCCGCTGGCTGGGAGTGCCGTTGTCTGAAGGCACGACAGGGCTGGCTCTCCAAGGTGGCACGTGCACTCGGCTGGCAGTTGGCGGTGCCACGGGGCCTCTCTAGTGTGGCAGTCTCTGAGAGGTTGATTTCTTACGTAGCTGGCTTCCTCCAGGATGAGCATCCCAGTAAAGCCAGGGGGAAGCCACATTGCTTCTTCTGACTAAACCTGGGAGAGTACCAGTGACTTGCACTGTCCTCTATGGCACAGGTGGCAAACACAAGGTCTGCAGACCGAATCCAGCCCTTCACCTTGTTTTATCCAGCCCAGCACCTTGTTTCTACCTGGTGGCAGTGCAGAGCTCCTTGCCCCTAGTTAAGGAGTAGTTACATTTATTCAGTCTTAAGCTTACATTCAGCCCTTTGAGAGCAACTGCAAGGCTGATGTGGCCCCTGGTGAAAATGAATTTGACACCCCTGCTCTATGGGTAGAAGTAGCGTAAGCCTGCTGAGACTCAAGGGCAGTGGATGACCTGGACCCCACCTCTTGCTGGAAGAGAAGTAAGGCCATACTGAGGGAGGGCATATGGGATGGGAGAGACATTGTGGCCATATTTAGAAGGCATCTGCCATACCTTCTGTGTCAGTCCTGTAGGGGGTTTGGCCAGATGTCTCTCTGATGGCCTGTCTGAACTCCTATGCACCTGCCTCAGCATGGTCAGGACACCAGGCAAGAAGCTTCTGCTTCCTGCTGCCTCTTGCTGGCTCTCTCAGCCCCCGGCTGGAGGTCTGGCCAAGTTCCTCCCAGATTTCTACTAAATTTATTTGACTTTGAAGATGGCTTACCTTTCTTAGTCAGATGAAACCATGTGGAGAGGACGCTATTTCCAAGTCAGGGTTCTCATGAAGATACAAATTTATTTAGTGACCCAACTTGACATTTGTCATTTCGACTCCGGTCAGAAAAATGCAGCACCCTTCATCCTCCTCTCCAGGCGATGTGGACCTCACAGTGGGTTGATGAACATTGTTTCCTGGAAATCTGGGATTGGGGCATCATTTCTGACATATTCTAAAGAATCGCTGGTGGAGTTTGGTGCGGTGAGGTTCTACTTTCAAAATGTCCTCACTGGCATGTTAGTTCATTCCCTCTTTTTCATCCGGCCTCATCAATATGCTCAATTATTCCCTGTAGATCTGTTTTTCTCTAAGCAGCAGATTTTCCTCCAGCACTGGAGTTGGAACTGGTCTCTGTTACTGGTGACATGGTTGACTTAGTTCAGGGGCTATGATGCATGGAAAATTTATAGAACCCATGCCAGGGAGATGGCAATACTTCAAGGACCCAGGAGTGGGGGTGGGGGCAGTGCCCAGGGCAGTATCTTGCATGGGAGACACTCCTGTAAGTTCTGGTACAGCTCCCCAACCTCATTTATTCCCACTTCCACCTGGTTTGAGGTTAGTAATTTTGGGAACGGAAACAAGACTGGTGTGGCTGGGACATACTAGGTGGTAAGCTCCTCTCCAGTGGTAACAATGGGAGCAAAGAGGGAGCAGGTAGCTTAGTGGCCCAGGGTGGAATGTTTGAATTTTATTCCGAGTAAAATGGACTTGAAGCAGGAGAGTGGCATGATCTGATTCACATTTTCGGAAAGATCAGTCTCATCAGTACTAAGTGTTGGCAAAAATGTGGAGTGAAGAAATCTCTCATCTGTGCTGGTGGGAGTGGAACTTGTGCAAACACCAGGCAGATCAATAATTTCATGTAGAAGTTGGCCCTGCGTGGACCCAACCACCCAGTACTCCACATCCAGGTGCACGTCCTAGAGAAATGCATGTGCGTGTCATGCAAATGTTCACAACGACTCTGTTCATAGTGGCCCCAGAAGGACCCAAGTGTCCATCAGCAGGAGAATGGGCAAATACATTGTGCTATATTCATCCCACGGAAAGAAGAAGAACAAACCACTGCTACATGCAACAATGTGTATGACTCCCACAAATAACAATGAGACAAAGAATACATAAGAGTATGTATAATAAGAGTTCATGCATATAAATTTTAAAAACAGGCAAAACAAAACAATGTTGAAGAATGCATGCACAGGTGGTATAGATGGTGAAATTATAAAGAAAAACAAGAACAAGACTATCATGAAGACAGGATGGTCGTTTTTGCTAGGGGGAGAAAGAGGGAATGTGATTGAGGAGAAACACATGATGGGAAGGGCCAAAAACATGTGCTGGCAACGATGCCTTTCTTCCTTTTCAATGGACACTGTTGTTCCTGTGTGTGACGTCTGGAGCAGTGGCAGCCATCTGGTGACCATGAGGGCAGACTGAGAGTGACAGAAGGAAGAGATAGAAAGTGACTGGGTCCCTGATCACATGATTTAGGTCCTAAAATAACCCTGGAATCTCCCTACTGTTGGACTTCTTGTTTGGGGGAATAAAAAGCCCTGATTGGTCAGTCCCTTCTCAGTTGGATGTTTTGTTACTTGAAGAAAAAAGAAAAAAAAGCATCATCAAAGTAGCAGGTTTGGGAAGACCAAGCTTGGGGAGGGGAGACTAGTTCAGCTCTATCCTCTGCACTTTGCCATCAGTTAATCCCAAGCAGTCAGATGACCCTACTGACCACAGTTTCAGGATTGAGGTAAAATCTTTGCCCTACCTCCTCCCTCAGAACAGGATGGCCACCTTTTTCAGAATGAGCCTGCTCAGGCAAATGCAAAGTTTTAGGTTTACAGCCTGCTTTGCAATGCCCTGAAACTGTATTTTTATCCTTTACAAGGATCTTAAATTTTTAAAAAGATAAAAGTACATTAAATTAAGGCACAATTCCCAGTTAATATAAAATATGGTCCAATAAAAAAAAAATAAAGTCTCAGAGTCCGCCAATGGCAGACTGCCCAGGCAGTCTGCTCACGTTCCTCAGTGGTTCTACAGGTGACTCTAGGCCTTGCCTCACACAGGGACAGGCTTCTCTGCAAAGACCCTCTGGGTTTCCCAGTGGGGCCTGGGAACTAGGGGTTGGGAGGGCTAGTTGGCTTGACCCTTGTTGGCCCACCAGGACTGTCTGCATGGAGAATCCCCGATGCTGGCTGTGCACTGTTCCCAAGAGCCAACCTGTGCAAACAGCCGCACTGAGCAACCAGCAGGGCGCAGATCCCCAGCCTGGGCTGTGAGCCCCAGGCTTCTCCAGCAACTCCCAGGAAGTTGGTGTTAGGAAGAGCAGAACTCACTGCCCCTGCCAACTTGTAGTCGTGACCCCAGGACAACATGGAGGAACTGATGGTTGCTGGGGATTTGAGAGAAAGGGAAAGGAAGATGAGAATTGTTGTGGGTCTTCACATACCAGGCACTGTGCCAGGTTCTGAGCTGACAATCACCTTTGCTCCTGATGCCAGCCCTGGGAAGTGGGTGCTATAATCCCCTGTTTTAAAGAAGAGGCAACTGGCCCTGATCATCATGTCTTAGTTTAGTTTGGTGAGCATCATCCCACAAAGCAAAAGGTTGCCGGTTCGATGCCCGGTCACAGCACATGCCTGGGTTGTGAGCCTGGTCCCCGGTTTCTCTCATGCATTAATGTCTCTCTCCCTACCTTTCCCTATCTCTGAAAATAAAGAAGAGGCAACTGAAGCGGAGAGAGTTTAATGGACTTACTCAAGACACACAACTCATTTTCAGTGGGTTTCAATACAAACCCACAACCCGAAAGTCCAGGTTTGTTTTTTGTTTTTTCTCAACAAAAACAAAACCATGTTATCTCCAACTGGAGAAGCAAAATGAGTAGAGATCTTTTTGAAATAGGAGTTTGAATTTAAATGGTAAAGAAAAAAGCAGTCAGGAGATGGGACCGAGAGCAACTGGCCACCCCTACAGTGCTAGTTCAAGAACGTGGAACTCCTTGACAGAGACCCCCTCAACCCAGAACCTGATATCTGGGCCTTCATTCCTTGGGCTGCAGCCATGCCCAGAACAGAGACCTTGGCTTCATCCTGAGTTCCCATAGCCCAGAGGGTCTGAGCTGGTTGGGTCCTTTTCGGAAAGTGAGAGGAAGCAAAGGTAGATTTTTCGCTGGCCCAGCTCTGAGCCCGACGGTGTCATGCACTTCTGTGCTATAAAAACAAACAATTATGGTGAAAGTGAGGGTAAGACAGGCCTTTCATACATTGCTGACAGGAATATGAACTGGTTTCAACTATCTAGCCAGCCATTTGATATCATGGATCAATAATAAAAAAATATTCATAACCCATTTCCTGTAATTCACTGTAATTCACTGTAATTCCAGGAAATAATCAGAAATGCAGACAAAGATGTATGGATAAAAATATTTATTTTAAATTAGTTTTCATAGTAAAATAAACATTAGAACAAAACCTACATATATCAGTTAGCTTTTTTAGCTGAAGACAACAGAATTTATCCTAGCTAGTTTTACGCAGGAAGGAATTTATTACGGGACAGTGGAGAGCTCACAGAATCTTTGGAAAGGGCAGAGAAGCAAGGTCTACACTGGGTTTTCAGGAACAGTTTCCAGAACAGCACAATTGGCCCAGGAGGGAGCTGCTATTGCTGCCGACTCCACCCACACTGCATCTGCCATGGCCAGGAATTTGCTACCCCTGCTGATGACCTATACCCAGGCATCCTCTGCAGTGACCCATCTGTTTCCTACCTAACTCATTTCCTGGTTAGTTTCACTTAGTTGCATCTGATTGCAGAGTCTATGTTAACTGACCCAGATGGCAAGGCAGGCTGGGAAATGTAGTTCTAGTGATTCAAACTGGGGATCACAATATTCAAAGTATGGGGAAGCTGCTCAAAAGTAATTGGGCATCCACAAACAAGAGTAGTCCCTTTTGCCCAAACTTAGTGTTCTATTAAAAAAGAGGCTATTTTTTTTTTAGAACAGTTTTAGGTTCATGGAAAAACTGATAAGAAAGTAAAGACTGGGTCAAGATGGAGGCATTGGTATACATGCCTCGCCTCCTCACACAACTATAGCAAAAATCACAACTCTACTGTGAAACAGACATCGCTCAGAGATGTAAGGAAATCAAGCTGTATGGAAGACTGGCAACCACAGATTTAAAGAAGCCACATTCATCCAGATGGGTAGGAGGGGCGGAGACACGGAGATGTGTGGAGAGGTTCGGAGAGGTGGAGAGGCACAGACACAGGGAGTCGGTGGTACCACATCCATGTGTGGTGGATAAAAATTGGAAGGAATATCTTGGGAAAGAGGGATCCCAGCATGCGGCTAGACCACCCAGCCCAGAGTTCCAATGCCAGGAAGATAAGTCCCTATAACTTGTGTCTATAATATCCAGTGGGGGTTGGGGCAACAGATGAAACTGCGGGACACTTTTTAAGACATTTCTCTTAAAGGGCCCACAACTGATTTAGGACTTACACAGACCCACCCTCTCTAAGATTCAGCACCAGGGCAACAGGTGGAAGGGCACTAGTGGCACATGGGGAGAAAGTGAAGTGTCTGGCCACAGGGAGAGTACCGGGAGACAGCTGCCTCCTGGACAGAACCCCAGAGGCCAGGCAGTGCATTGTCCCCTCCCCGGAGCCCTCCCCTACACAGAGCCACAGAGAAGTGACCTGGGTTGCCCTGCCCTGGTGATTATCTAAGGCTCTGCTCCACACAACTTACAGTTGTGCTTTTCTATGACAGGCTATGCTACTAACAGGGAGTCAAAGCAGCTCTGCCTAATACACAGAACCAAACACAAGGGGGCTGCCAAATTGAGGAGGCAAAGAAATACGGCCCAAATGAAAGAATAGAACAAAACTCCAGAAAAAGAACTAAATGGAATGGAGATAGCCAACCTATCAGGTACAGAGTTCAAAATACTGGTGATCAGGATGCTCAGAGAAATCACTGAGTACTGCCACAAAATGAAGGAAGAAATAAAGGATACACTAAGTGAAATAAAGAAAAATATACAGGGAACCAACAGTGAAGGGAAGAAAACCGGGACTCAAATCAATGATCTGGAACAAAAGGAAGAAATAAACATTCAATCAGAATAAAAAGAAGAATCAAGAATTCAAAAAACAAACAAACAAACAAACAAACAAACAAAATATAACCAAAGACACTGAAATAGAGAACAGGCTGACAGTGACCAGAGAGGACAGGGGAGGGAATTTCAGAGGAAAAGGGGAAGGGTTTACAGGAACAAGTATAAAGGACACATGGACAAAAACTAGGAGGGGTGTGGAAATGGGAGGGAGGTGGGGAGGGCTTGGGGGTAAGTTGGGATGGGAGTAAAAGGCAGAAACTGTACTTGAACAATTAAAATAAAATAAAAAATGTGAAAAAAAGATTTGGTTTCTTGGATTATGAAGCTAAAGATGCCGACTCTCAGAAAAAATTTCTATGAGTTTGTTAGTTTCATTTTTCTACTCTTAGAAAAATCAAACTAACTACATTTGAGATCTTGTCAAGGTTTTCAAATATAATTCTTTTTTTAATGATTCCAATTCTATTTGGGAGTCTAGGGTAAAACCTGTGAATGGTCACTACATATTTCTAATACTAAAATATAATGATTTGGGGAAAATCTAATAAATTTACTGAACTGTACTATTTGAACCCAAATGTTTATATTCACAGAATAAAATTTTCTAATATTCTATAGATGTAGGAAGTTTATTAATTTATATTATTCTGCAAATATATATTACGTATTTAATTTGACTTAATCACATTCCACAGGTTGGATTTGGGGGGGTGTTTTTAAAGTGTTGAGAGTTTAGTGTTTATTTTTGTAATCCAACGACTTTATACAAAAATGCAGAAAATTCTTCTTCTGGGCTGGCCAGGAGGAAAACATTTCAATGTCGATCAGTCCGTTGACTAAAACGGCCCAGGAAGTGTGCTGCAGGGACAGCAGAAGAGATGCTGTCTTTGTGTAGCTGCTTTGCCAATTCCGGCTGATGATTGTTCATCAACTTTTTGTTTACAACTACTGTAAGACGATTTCTTTTTTCCAGAGTCTCCACACAGCTTCCTGCACCCGAGTGACTAATAATTAGATCTGCTTTCTCAAGGTCTTTGTGCCTGTAAACATCCAGAGAAAATGACTCAGTACTGAATGGTTCAGGTACCACTGTTCCTCCACCTATTTGTAGGATGAGTTGGCTATAACCAAGGCTCCTGATGATCTCAGTGAACTATTAAAGAACTGGCCCTGCAAAAAATCTGAGACCAGGCAAGGATTCTGGAAAAGGCTCTGAAAACTTGGGGGCAGAGCAGCTAAGAGGTCCATTCTGCCTCCCAGGTCTGGCTGCATGAACGAGCCCTGGGGAGACTCCCTGCCACCTCAGATCCATGACCTGCCGTGAGGGTGCCAGAGGAGGCAAAGGACAGGTTATTCTCCAGGGTGGCTAGGGAAAGGCTACGAGGAAAGGGTGAAGAGCCGAAAGGGATAAACTGGGTCCAGTGGATGCCACTCAGGCGATCTTAAAGGCAGAGAGAATCTTAAAGGCAGCAAGAGAAAAGCAGAGCTACCTACAAGGATTTCCAAAAAGACTGTCAGCTGATTTCTCAAAAGAAACTTTGCAGGCTAGAAGGGACTGGCAAGAAGTATTGAAAGTGATGAAAAGCAAAGACCTATAACCTACATTACTCTATCCAGCAATGCTATCATTTAGAATGGAAGGGCAGATAAAGTGCTTTCTAGATAAGGTAAAGTTAAAAGAGTTCATCATCACAAGCCATTATTATATGAAATGCTAAAGGAAATTATATGAGAAAAAGAAGAAGATCAAAACAATGAACATTAGTCACCAGAGGGGAGAGGGGAGGGAATTTCAGGAGAAAAGGGGAAGGGTTTAGAGGAACAAGTATAAAGGACACATGGGCAAAAACTAGGGGGGTGGAAATGGGAGGGAGGTAGGGAGGGCTGTGGTGGTGGGCTGGGATGGGAGTAAAAGACAGAAAACTGTACAAGAACAATTAAAATAAAATTAAAAATAAAATAAAAAAATGAACATTAAAATGGCAATAAATCCAAAACTATCAAATAATGAATCTAAATATGAAACTAAGGAAACAACTAGAACAGAAACAGAATCATAGATATGGAGATCATTTGGAGGGATATGAAGATCATTTGGAGGGGGAAGGGAGAGAATGGGGGAAAGTTGCAGGGGTTAAGAAGTATAAATTGGTAGGTACAAAATAGACAGGGGATGTAAAGAACAGATAGGAAATGGAGAAGCCAAAGAACTTATATGTATGACCCATGGACATAAACTAAACAGGGGGATTGCTGGAGGGAGTGGGGGTACTGTGTGGAGGGGGCAAAGGGGGAAAATTTGGACAACTATTATAGCATAATCAGTAAAATATATTTAAAGAAGGATGTAAGGAGACTTCCCATATATTCCTTACTCCGAACTATACACAGCCTCCCTCACTATCAGTTTCATACCAGGGTGGTACATTTTTTACAACCAATGAACCTACACTGACACATAATTACCACTCAAAGCCCATAGTGTGTGTTATGGTTCACTCTTGGTGTTGTGCATTCGGTGGGTTTGGACAAATATGTCATGACATGTACCAACCATGACAGTATCACACAGAGTAGTATCACTGCCCTGAAAATCCTGTGTGCTCTGCCTATTCATTCCTACCTTTGTGCTGTTCTCTGGCAATCACTAATATATTTTGTTTATTTAATTTTTAAAATATATTTTATTGATTATGCTATTACAGTTGTCCCATTTCTCCCCCATCATTCCCCTCCACCCTGCACACCCCCTCCCACCCACATTCCCCCCTTTAGTTCATGTCCATGTGTCATAAGTTCTTTAGCTTCTACTTTTCCCACACCGTTCTTGCCCTCCCCCTGTCTATTTTCTACCCACCGTCTATGCTACTTATTCTCTGTACCTTTTCCCCCTCTCTCCTCCTCCCACTCCCCTGTTGATAACCCTCCATATGATCTCCATTTCTGTGTTTCTGCTCCTGTTCTACTTGTTTGCTTTGTTTGCTTTTGTTTTAGGTATGATTGTTAATATCTGTGAGTTTGCTGTCTTTTTACTGTCCTATTTTTTATCTTCTTTTTCTTAGATAAGTCCCTTTAACATTTCATATAATAAGGGCTTGGTGATGATGAACTCCTTTAACTTGACCTTATCTGAGAAGCGCTTTATCTGCCCTTCCATTCTAAATGAAAGTTTCACTGGATAGAGCAATCTTGGATGTAGGTCCTTGACTTTCATGATTTGGAATACTTCTTTCCAGCCCCTTCTTGCCTGGAAGGTCTCTTTTGAGAAATCAGCTGACAGTCTGATGGGAACTCCTTTGTAGGTGACTGTCCCCTCATCCCTTGCTGCTTCTAGAATTCTCTCCTTCATTTTAATCTTGGTTAATGTAATTATGATGTGCCTTGGTGTGTTCCTCCTTGGGTCCACCTTCTTTGGGACTCTCTGAGCTTCCTGGACTTCCTGGAAGTCAATTTCCTTAGCCAGAATGGGGAAGTTCTCCTTTATTATTTGTTCCAATAAGTTTTCCACTTGTTGCTCTTCCTCTTCCCCTTCTGGTACCCCTATCATTGGGATGTTGGAATGTTTAAAGATGTCCTGGAGGTTCCTAAGCCTCTCCTCATTTTTTTGAATTCTTGTTTCTTCATTCTTTTCTGTTTGGATGTTTTTTTCTTCCTTCTAGTCCACTCCATTGATTTGAGTCCCAGTTTTCCTCCCATCTCTATTGGTTCCCTGGGCATTTTCCTTCATTTCACTTAGTGTAGCCTTCATTTTTTCATCTAATTTGCGACCAAAATTAACCAATTCTGTGAGCATCCTGAGCATCAGTGCTTTGAACTGTGCATATGATAGGTTGGCTATCTCCTGGTTGCTTAGACAAATTGGCTCTGGGGCTCTGATCTGTTCCCTCATTTGAGCAATTTTTGGATTTCTTTTTTTGGGAGGGTCACCCCAGTTATGTAGTGAGGGGTGGAGCCTTAGGTGTTCCCCAGGATGGGGCAACCCAGTAGCTAGGTTGTGATGCTGTATGTGGGGGTGGGGTCAGGGAGGAACAATGGCGCTTGTTCCACTCTCTCTCGGGTTTCAGTCCCCTCCGCTGCTTCCCACAAGCAAATTGGGCCCTTCTGGTGCTGGTTCCATGTGGGTGGGCTTGTGTATGTTCTAGGACCCCGTGGGTCTCTCCAACAAATTCTCTCCTGTGAGGCTGGGAGTCTCTCCTGGCACCTCAACCCCCACAGGTGTTTTCAATCGGTGCTTTTAGGTTTTATTTCCTGGAGCTGGGGCCCTGGGTTGTGAGATCTGTCTCACTCCCTGTTTTCGCCTGTTTTATCTGCACATGAATGTGTGACCGTGGTCAGCCAGCTGTCTTTCGTGCCTCACTGGGTCTGCCCATTGCCACCCCGTGCCTGGGGTCTTCCAGCTGCCACTTGCATGCCCCAGTCCAACCAACCACCACTTTTTCCTGCTGCGACCCCTCTCCACCAGCTGCCGATGCTGTCCCTCTTACCAGTCTGGATGAATGGTTGTCAGACTTCCATACAGTTCAGTTTTCTATCAGTTCCGGTTAATTTTTGTTTCTAAATTTTTGTTGTCCTTAATTTTGGTTGTGTGAGGAGGCACAGTGTGTCTGACTATGTCTCCATCTTGGCCAGAAGTCTATCTTGATAAATGTTTTATGTGAACTTGAACTTGAGAAGAATGTATGGTCTCCTTTTATTGAATGAAATATTCTATAGTTGTGAATTATATCCATAGATATCACTTAGATCCAGTTGATTGATGGTTCTGTTCAGTTTAACTATATCTTTTCTGATTTTCAGTTTGCTGAGTCTGTCGATTACTGACAGAGAGTTATTGAACTTTCTAACTACAATAGTGGATTCATCTGTTTCTTCTTGAAGTTCTATCATTTTTTCTTCATGCATTTGAATGCCTTGTTGTTAGTTGCAAACACATTAAGGATTGTTATGTTTTGTTGGAGAATTGATCTCTATCCTTATGTAATGCTCCTCTTTATCCCTGAAAATTTTCCTTGCTCAGAAGTCTGTTTTGTCTGAAATTGATATAGCCATTGAAGCTTTCTTTTGGTTAGCATTAACATGGGTTATATTTCTTCATCCCTTTACTTAAAAAAATCATTACTTAAAAATTTTAAATTGTGGTAAAATACATATAACATGAAATTTATCATCTTATTCATTTTTATGTATATAGTTCACTAGTTTTATGCATATATTCACTTTGTTGTGCACTCTGCCTCCAGAACTCTTTTTATCTTGCAAAACTGAAACTCTCTACCCATTAAACAACAACTCCACCTTCTCCCCACCACCAGCCCTTGGTAATGACCATTGAACTGTCTGTCTTTATGAATTTGACTACTCTGGGTACTTCATGTAAGAGGAATCATACAGGATTTGTCTTTTTTGTGACTGGTATATTTCAGTTAGCATAAGGTCTTCAGTGTTCATCCATGTTGTAACATCTGTCAGAATTTTCTGCCTTTTAAGGGTAGATAATATTCCACTGTATGGATAGACCACATTTTGTTTATCCATTCATCTGTCAATGGATTATTGTAACTAATGTTGCTATGACCACAAACGTACAAATATCTCTTCAAGACCCTGCTTTCAATTGTTTTGAATATATACTCAGAAGTGAAATTGATAGTCATGTGGTAATTCTACTTTAAAAATTTTGAGGGACTGCTATATTATATTCCATAAGGGCTGCACCATTTTACATTTCTGATAATGTGCCCAGGAGTCCAATTTCTCACATTCTTGTCAATACTTGTTATTTTCTGGGATTAAATTTTTTAAAACATAGCCATTCTAATAAGTGTGAGGTGGTATCTTACTGGTCTTGATTTACATTTGCTTAACAATTAGAGATGTTGGGCATCTTTTCACGTGCTTGTTAGCCATTTGTATATTTTCTTTGGAGAAATATTTATTCAAGTTCTTTGTTTAAATGTTCATTTGCTTTCTTGTTATGGAGTTATAGAAGTTATGTATTTTGAATATTAGTTCCTTCTCAGATATCTAATTTGCAGAGAGTTTTTCCATTCATTTTTTTACTCTGTTGATTGTGCCCTTTCATTCACAGAAGTTTTCAATTTTGATGTAGTTTAACTTATCTATTATTTCCTTTGTTGACTCTGCTTTTGGTGTCATAGCCAAGAAATCATTGCCAGATCCAGTTATGAAGATTTTCTCCTATGTTTTCTTTTAAGGATTTTATTGTTTTTGGTCTTACAGTAGGTCTTTGGTTCATTTTAAGTTAATTTTTATATGTATTGTAAGCTAAGAGTTCAACTTCATCCTCTTGCATCTGATTACTCACTTTTCCCAGCACCATTTGTTGAAAACACTTCCCTTTCCACATTGAATGATCTTGGCATCTTTGTAAAAAAAAATTCACTTGACCATATATTTGAGGGTTTGTTTCTGGTCCCTCTATTCTATTCCATTGGCTTGAATGTCTTTCTTTATGCCAGTAACACACTGTTTTGATTACTATAGCTTTATAGTAAGTTTTGAAATTAGGAAATGTGAGACCTCCAACTTTGTTCTTCTTTTTCAAGATCATTTTGTCTACTTGAGTTCACTGAGATTCCATATGGATTTTAGGATGGATTCTCTGTTTCTGTAAAAAATACTGTGGGATTTTGATAGAGATTACATTGAATCCATAGATTATGTTAGATAGCCTTCCTTTATTTTAAATCTATCTGCCTCTTTATATTTATAGAGGATTTCTTATCAACAACATATAGTTGTATCTTTTTTTAAAAAAAATTCCACTTTGACTCCAATAGTTTCTGTTTTTAATTAGCAAATTTAGACCATTGATATTTAAAGTGATCTACCCTCTTTGTTACTGGTTCCTGAACATTGCCCCTATTCTTTGTTTTTTCTTTCTTTTTCTTTTTTTTCTGATTTCTCTGGTTTTAATTAAGTATTTTATGTGATTCATTTTTTTCTGCTCCCTTTGCATATTAACTACACTCTATTTTTAGTGATGGTCCTTGAGTTTTAAAAACATCTGTGCCATTTGTGAGTCTGGTTCAGATGCTTGCTCTGGCTTTTCAACTTGTGTGTTGTCTTTTGGGCTGACTTGAGGCACTGGATTAAAGGAACTGAAGCACACAAGCCTTTGGCATGAGGTTTCCTGCTTATCAGACTGGGGGTTACACTCTGTTTACTATTTGCTGTAGCCATAGGGGTCAGAGGCTAAAATTTCCTCTGAGGTTCTTATTTTTGTCTCTGCTGTGGTCTTTGAGTTTCCCTAGAGACATCTTCTTAAGTAAGGCCTGGTACATGCAGTTCTTTCACTTGTACTTGTATTCCTCTGTTATTACACAGGAGACCTATTGATGTGGTGGTTAGAGGTGTGGTGGGAAGCATCCTGTAGTCCTATGACTAGGTGAGCCTGTGCCCCTGGGCTGTGACCTTCACAGGAACTTCTCAATCCCTCCACTTGTCCCCCTTCAGTGAGAGGCTAGATGGGGTTGGAGTTGAAAGTCTGGTAAAAACCTTAGCTCTTTATGCTTTGGACAAATTATTTTCTCTTGAGTTCAATCCTTTTTAAGAAGAACAGAATGCTCTGGGTATATTTCAAAATGCCCACTTTCTCCTTCCCGATATTGAAAGTGCAAAGCTTGAGAATTTCTCCACTCTTCACTGAGAATCTGGTTGAGCTCTTCATGGTAAAACTTACACATATATGGGGGTGCTCCTAAGATGGGGCCCTCTGGAGTTTTTCAACTTTCTTTCGGACTTGTCCATGCTGAGCCTCTAGCAATTCAGAAACCACAGTTCAGGTTTTCCTACCCTGGCACTGACTGGTTCATGAGGAGTTTTCTGCACCTGCTGGCTTCTGTTCTGGTAGGTTGTGATTCTCTGCATTCCCCTATGTGTCTCTCCAGTCTCGGGGGCAGCGGTATGCTCTGTGACCTCAGTTCACTGATGGCTCTAAAAACAGTTGTTGCTTTTCAGTTTGTTCAGGTTTTTCTTGCTGTGTGAATGGGAGCAATAACTTCCAAGTCCCTTCAATGCCAGCTGGAAACTGGAGGTCTTCATGTCCTTTTGTAGTCTCCCCCACACTGAATCATGCTTGGTCTGCATGACAGACAAAGTATTATGAATGTGATGGTGGTGTAATTTCTGACGCCTGGTCAATAAAAGACATTGGCAGTTTCACGCTGGTGTCTCTTGGATACTTGCTCTGGGTGAAGCCAGCTGCTGTGTTGTGGGGGTTCAGAAGGAGCCACCCCAGGGTGAGCCTCAGTGGTAAGTGTTCATGTGGTCGGTGTCGGGGGCTGTGAAAGAATTCACAAAGAGAGTTCTGACTAAGATGGAGGCCTAGGTAGAAACCCGTTGCTTCCTCACACAACCAAAAGGAAGATAAGGACCAATTGAAAACCAATAAGCAACCAGAAGTGCCAGAAAATCAAACTGCATGGAACTCTGACAATCAAGGAATTAAAGAAATAGTCAACCAGACCAACCAGACCTGTAAGACCGGAGGACAGAGAGAACCCACAGCAAGGCGGCGGACCTTATGGGCAGGGTTGGCTGAACAGGAAACTGAGACTCAAAGCTAACTTTGGACTATGGTAGGGGTTGCTGAGGTGGGAGAAACTCCCAGTCTCACACGAGAGTTCCTTGGAAAGTGGGCTAGAGCTGAGCAGGCGAGCTGCATTGTTCCCTCTCCGGCCCCTCCCCCACAGGCAGCCCACAGTGAAGCGAGGAGGGGAGCCCTGCCCAGGTGAATACTTAAGGTCCCACTTCCTTACAACTTATCCGGTGTTCCAAGGAAATAGGGCCCAAATGAAAGAACAGAGCAAATTCCAGAAAGAGAGCTAAGCAACAAGGAGATAGCCCATCTATCTGATGGAGAGCTCAAAGCCCTGGTAATTAAAATGCTCACAGAACTGACTGAGCTTGGTCATAAAATGGAAGAACAAATGAAAGATATCCAGAGGGAAATAAAGCAAAATATTCAGGGAACCAACAGTGACAGGAAGGAAACCAGGACTCAAATCAATGATTTGGAACCAAAGGAAGAAATAAACATCCAACTGGAACAGAATGAAGAAATAAGAATTCAAAAAAATGAAGAGAGGCTTAAGAACCTCTGGGACAACTTGAAACATTCCAATATCCGAATTATAGGGGTGCCAGAAGGTGAAAAACAAGAGCAAGAAACTGAAAACTTATTTGAACAAATAATGAAGGAGAACTTCCTCAATCTGGCAAAGAAAATAGACTTCCAGGAAGCCCAGAGAGTCCCAAAGAGGAACACACCAAATCACATCATCATTAAGTTACCCAAGGTTAAAGATAAAGTGACAGTCTTAAAAGCAGTAAGAGGAAAGGAGACAGTCACTTACAAAGGAGTGCCCATAAGGCTTTCAGCTGATTTCTCAAAAGAAACCTTGGAGGCAAGAAGGGGCTGGAAAGAAGCATTCCAAGTCATGAAAGACAAAGACCTACATCCAAAATCACTCTGTGCAGCAAAGCTTTCATTTAGAATGGAAGGGCAGATAAAGTGCTTCCCAGATAAGGTCAAGTTAAATGAGTTCATCATCACCAAGCCCTTATTATATGAAATATTAAAGGGGCTTATCTAAGAAATTGAAGAAGATCAAAAACTATGAACAGTAAAATGACAGCAAACTCACAACTATCAACAAAGGAGCCCCCCCAAAAGAAAAACAATGAAAACAAAAACTAAGCAAATAATTAGAACAGGAACAGAATCAGAGAAATGGACATCACATGGAGGGCTTTCAGTGGGCATGGGGAGGGGAAGAATGGGCTAAAAGGTACAGGGAAGAAGCAGCATAATTGGTAGGCATAAAATAGATGGGGAGAGGTGGAAGATGGTATAGGAAACAGAGAATTCAAATAACTTACATGTATAACCCATGGACATGAACTAAGTGGGGGGAATGCTGGAGGGTTTGGGGGTGCACAGTGGAGGGGGGATAAAGGGAGAAAAATTGGGAAAACTGTAATAGCATAGTCAATAAAATATACTTAAAAAAAAAAGGAAAGAATTCACAAAGAGAAGAAAGTAGAGAGGAAAGCTTTTATTCATTCTCCAAGAAAGGAGAGGGGCACGGTGTGGAGAGATACACCAGTATTGCAGGATGGGGACTTTGAGCTTTTATTGGATTATAATTGGATTTAGAAGGTGAGGTTGCTGTTGTGTGGTCTCTGGGCTGTTGGGGGGTTGTAACAGGAGGCTGCAGTTTGTTCCAATGTTATCTTCTGCCTGCGGCTGCAGCTGTAGGGAGAGGTTAGTTCTGTTCTTGCTCCTGGTCCTTTCCAGTCCTGGGAACAAGCTCAGAACAAAATAGCAGTCATGGTTAACAAGGTCACAGGCCTGCTAGGCAAATGGGGCTGGCTTTGTCCTTTTAGTATATACATTATTTTGAGATAAAGGCAATTTTACCTTCAGGCTTAAGGGAAATTTCTGCTCCTTTCTTGACTACTTGAGAGAATTTGAATTAGAGGCTTTGCCCATAGTGGGAGGTTATCAGAGATAATCTCTTTTTGATCCACCCAGTTCTATTTACTAAACATCTGCTCTTATCATCCTGCAGTGACCCTTTGAAACCTGAGGCACCTCGCCCAAGGCCATTTGCATCTCCCTAGCTCAGGAGGTCTTATGTACTTCAACCCCCCCTTCTATCCGTGAACCTCTCCTGCAGGTGGGAGCCTCTGACTCTCTCATGTATGTGGGGCTCTTATGCATATGAATGTAGTAAATTTGGTTATTTTCTCTTGCTAATCTTTCCCATGTGTATTTGATTATTAGACCATCCAGAAGAGCCTTGAGGGTAGAGGAAAGTTTGTTACCCCTGCCCCCCAACCCCTGAGTGTCATGAAGGTATGAAAACTGTCCTGTGGAAGGGTCCATGGTGAGAAGAGCCAAGGTCTTGGCCAATAGCTAGTGCCAACTTGCCAGGTGGGCCCTCTGGCCCTAGTCAAATTTTCAGGTGGTGACAGGTCCAACCAACTTGATTTGCATTTTCATGCCAGGAACTTCCACCCAAATCATTTTCAAATTCTTGTCTTATGGTAATTATGAGAGATAATCAATGTTTATTGTTGCTTAAGCTGCTAAATTTTAGGGTACTTTGCTATATTCTAAAGTAGCAGATAGGTAAAACATAATGATGCAAACTTCTTACTCAGGAGGCACACCTTGGACACCACTTCCTGACAGAATCCGCTCCTGCCTCTGCAGTAATGCTTCCAGACACACTAAGTTTGGAGCTCATATAATTTCTGGATGTAAATTTGGAAATGTTTATCACAGTCCACTTTATGGAAGGGCTAGAGAACTTCTTAGTGTCTGCTTTTGTTGTCCACTTCAATTTAACTGATGTCCCACTGCAAGGACATGAAATGGTTATTTAAGCAGCTGGCCGCCAAAGGTCAGTTCAAGCCAGTTAGCCAGGCTTGCTTGATGCTGTGGGGATGCCTGTAACAGGGGGGAGTAACCTGTGGATAATGGGAAAGGGTCTCTTAGGTCTTGAAGATACTTTTGGTTTATTAAGTTGAAAAACACAGCCAACTGAGTATCACATCAGGGTCAGTCTGTAAGAGAGGCAGTTCATTGAAAGGGAGAACTTGCCACTGCAGAAAGCATTTGACCACTAAATGTTCAAACACAGGCCTACAGATCACTTAGAAAGAATCACCATACATAGGAGGATTGACATTGAAGGTGCTTAGAAATCCAGTTCTCTGATGTCTCTTAACAAAGTTGACTGCCTACTGTCAGTCTGTAACCAGAGGGGAGGTGGGAAGGGATAATGGGGGAAAGGGGGAAGGGTTTGCAGGAACATGTATAAAGGACACATGGACAAAACTGAGGGGGGATGGGATCAGGGGAGGGAGGTGGAGATGCCTGGGGTGGGGTGTGTGTGTGTGGTGGGGGGAATGTAGACATATGTACTTGAACAACAATAAAAACAACAACAACAACAAAAAAACAAAGTCAACCGCAACATAAGTTTCCGTAAATGGAATTTGTATCTTCCTATTAAATTTTAACATAATTCCAAAGTCAGACCTAGGGTCCCATGAAAAGAAGCTGTCCAGCAGACCAGTGGAAGTGCTTGTGAGCAGACCCAGGGCATGCTACTGAAGGCGTGTTTATAGCACATTCTGACTCCGTGTGTCCCTTCTTTCACCAGCTCCCTCAAGTTCCCTTGTTTCTTCACTTGGCTCTTGGGAATCTTGTACTTGGGGATGACCTAATTGCTCGACTCAATATTTATATCAGGGCTGGCACATTATGGCCTGGGGGCCAAGCCTAGCCTGCCGCCTGTTTTTGTAAATGCAGTGTTGTTGGGCACAGCCTTGATTGTCTGCAGCTGCTGTCGCACTTCGATAGCAGAGTGAATAGTCTGACAGAGACCACGTGGCCCATAAAACCTGAGATACTTACCATTCTGCTTTTTACAGAAGATGATGGTCAGCCCTGGTGTGTATTCCTGCCCCCTCTCCCTACCCGTTGGCCTAGGCCCTGAGGATGTCTGCCAGAAGTTGTGCACAAAAATCCTGCCTGGTCAGCTGCATGGTGGGTCATTCTGAGGGTATATCAGCCTCACAAATCATGGCCAGGGAGTGACCGTGTTGGGGGTGCTAACTGAGCCAGGGTCAGAGAAGGCCATGCAGGTGGGGGAATGTTTGAGCAGCGCCCTGGACTGTAGGAAGGTGCCATGGAGAGGCTGTGTAAAGGCTTTGAGAAAGGAAAGAGAGTGGTGATTTCAGGGCCCTTAAAGCAGGCTGTGGGAATGGAACCGAGAGGTGGAGGGGCAGCATTGGGGCGGGGCAGCAGGAAGGTGGGCCCTTTGAAGCCACACTAAGCCTCCGGGTGAACAGCTGCAAAGGGTGGTGGGCTCAGGTCTGATTGTGTCTTGGCATTTGATTCATAAGCTTATTGGGGCTCCCTGTGACTCAGGCAGCTCCTCTGAGGCTAGGACTCCGGCCAGATGCTGACCAGCTGGTTAGGAGTGGCAGGAGAGGAGCTCAGCCAGCCAGATGGGGAAGGAAAAGGCTCATGGGAGATGGAAGCAGAGGAAGCGTCTTTCAGGTTGACTGGGGCCATGGGTCAGCAGATAGCAGGGCAATGGCCTTGGCAGGCAGAGCTCAGTGACCCCCCACTGCTGGCCAGGCTTCCTGAGTCTGTAGCCTCCACAGCAGGTGGGTCATAGGGAGGCTCCTAGGGCTGGGCTGGGCCCACAGGAGGCAGCAGTTAGTCCCCAGAGTGCACCTCTGAGCTAGAGCGGAATAGAAATAACAGAGGGGCCTTAAAAAAAAAGTTTTATTTAGATGTACCATATTTTGCCATGTATAATGTGCACACACATTTTTGTGCACATTACACATGGGATTATTATACCCATGGTACGTAATCATTATACCCATGTATAATGCACGTCCTTATTTTTCCCTAAAAAATTTGGGCAAAAAAGTACACATTATACATGGCAAAATACGGTAATTGGCAAATAAAATTTTAAGATATTTAAAGTGTAATCATGGTGATTTGATACACATTGTGAAAGGATTCCCACCATCTCAATATCTAACACAGCTGTCACCTCACATATTTATCTTTTGTGTGTGTGCGCATGTGTGAATATTTAAGATTTACTACGTAGATGTATGCATGCTGTATCATCTTTTTAATTCTGAAACATTTTTGAATTCTGAAACACATTTGGCCCTGAGGTTTCGTATAAGGGATGGTGGGCCCACATTGGCTTGTTTTCATATTGGGAACCTGAGTTTCAGAGCTGGCCCTGAGGAAGTCAGGTCCTCTGCATTGTGTCCAGTAATAGAGGAAATGGTAAAACCAAAGGCAATGACTTCCTCCTGTCAACCACCACATCCTAACACCCTGAAGACATGTCTGCAAATTCTCTTTATAATGCCTGCCCTGGCTCCCGCTGTGGACAGACTTTCTTATTTGGGGTCTCTCGATCCCAAACCTCAACAAGTCTCTGGTCCTAACCTAGCTCTGGAGCCACCCATCCGACTGTTCATCTGATGAGGGCGCCTCCTAGAGCCACCCTTTCCTTTGATTCTCAGAGGGCAGGGGAGGAAGAGACGGGAGAGGACAGGGGAGGGAAATAGGGGAGGGAGTGAAGCTCAAAGAAACAGAGGGCAGGAGAGAGAGAACAAGGATGTGGGAGGGAGGCGCCAGGGGGACAGCCTCAGACCGGCTTGTGTCTAGTCATAGCACCAAGCCCATGTAAGCATTCATCGTGGTTTCCCCCAGTCCAAATTTCCATGTTGAAGCTCTAACCCTCAGTACCTTGGAGTGTGATCACATTTGGAGATAGACCTTTAAAGAGATGGTGAAGTTAAAATGAAGCACTTAGGGTATCCCCTCACGCAGTATGACAGGTGTCCCTATAAGAAGAGGAGATTAGGGCACAGATATGTGTGCGCACAGAGGAAAGGACATGTGAGGACCCGGTAAGAAGAGGGCCAGCTGTAAGCCAAGGAGAAAGGCTTCAGGAGAAACCAACCCTGACCACACCTTGACTTGGACTTCTTGCCCCCAGAACTGTGGGGCAATGAATTTCAGTTGTTCGAGTCCCCCAGTCTCTGGTGCATTATTATGGCAGTCCAAGCAGACTAATACAGCAGCTCAAAGACACCTCTCATGCAACTCCATTCCCACCCTCAGCAAAGGACTACAGAGAACTTATAAGGTCAGGGGTGTAGTTTTGGGGTCTGAAGAAGAGTCAGCACAGGAAGTCTGTCCTTTTCCAATAGACCAGACCTGTGGAGGTAAATGCCCACCAACCCCCTTTAACAAGACATTTCTTGGGCATGGCTTGCTCTGTTCTCTGTTGGTCTGGCTTTGTTCAAACTCCCATCACTTGCTTTGAGGTAATTGGCTTTGACCACACATTTCAGTTGTGTCTCTTCAGCTGAACCTTGGGCAACCTTGGTGTCATTTGTGTGCAGTGATGGGCAACAACTGCTCTGATGGCTCATGATGATGTGTCTCTTCCCAACACCATGTGCAGTCATGTCGCTTTGGTGGCCTGAAGTTGGCCACAGTGGGAGTATCTACACCTTGGCACAAAGTACATATCAGGGCTTTTCCCTCTGGAAGTTGGTTTATCAGCACACCACTGCCAGCAGCCTACACCCACAGCCAGCCTTCTGTGTGCCCAGCCCAGGGTCTGAAGCCCTCTGTTCTGCTCACCTGGTTCCCTCCTGGGAAAAGAGACCAGGCAGTTCATACCTTGCCCCATTGGTGCCTCAGGAGGGTCCATCTTGCTGGCTGGGACAAAGCTGCCTCAGGCTGATGACCAAAAACATGCAGGGTCCACACTCCAGGAATCTAAAAACACAAGCCAACAAGACCCCAATACCATGGTCAGAAGAATGCTGGCCTCCTAAAGATCACCGCTCTCTAAGCCTTGGGATTTGTGAATGCCACCTGACACGGCAGCAGGGATGTACAGATGTGATTAAGGTAAGGACCTTGAGATGGGAATTACCCAGGATTATCCAAGTGGGTCCAGTGTAATCACAAGGGTCCTTATAAGAGGGAAGCATGAGGGGGCAAAGTCAAGAGTAGGCGATGTGAAGTGGACAGAGAGATTGCCACACTGCCAGATTTGAAGAAGGAAGAAGGGGCCACCAGCCAAGGAATGCAGTTGACATCTAGAGAAAAGCAAGGAAACAGATTCTCCTCTAGAGCTTCTAGAAGGAACCAGCCCTGCCAACACCATGACTTTGACGCCATGACACTAGTTTTGGACTTCTGGTGCCCAGGACTCAAGAGAAAAAAAAATTGTTTATTTATCTTGAGGTAAAAACTTGTGGAACATAAATTTAGCCAGGTTGAAGTGTACAGTTCAGGGGCACTTAGTACACTCATCATGATGTGTAACCACCATCTCTATCTAGTTCCGAAACATTCTCACCATCCCGAAAGGAACTCTCTGTTCCCTTTCCTCCCAGCCCCCGGCGACCACTAACCTGCTTTCTGTTTCTCTGGTTTTACATATGCAGGATACTTCACGTAAATGAGTCACACATTATGTGACCTTTTATGTCTGGCTTCTTTCAATTAGCATAATGTTCTTCAAGATTCATTCATGTTGTATGTAGCGTGTATAGGTACTTCATTTCTTTTTATGGATAAATAGTATTCCGTGTGCCGATAGGCCACATTTTGTCGATCCATTTGTTAGTTGATGGCCATTGTGTAGTTTCCATCTTTTTGGCTATTGTGAATAGTGTTGCTGTGAACATTTAGGTAGAAACATTTTTAAAATCTGCTTTCAATTCTAATGCATGTTTTTAAAGTCACAAAGTTTGTGGTAATTTGATACGGCAGCAACAGAAAACTAAGAGCCACTGAACCAACAAGGAGACTGCCTCCCCCTGGTGTTGAGTCACAGATTCAAGTGTGGGGCTGGACTCCGTGAGCACTTGCTTGTTCAGAGCTGACAAAGCCTGCTCGGGCTTGCAGAGACTATTATTCCAACTGGCTGGCCCGTGGCACCTAGCAGAAAGGCTGAGTCTGAAACCCAAAGAAAGAGAGAAAGCCAAGGGCAGGGGTGAGCGGAGGGGCAGGCCGCGGCATGCTGAGGGCCCTCTTGACCTCCCTCCTCCCTCCCTTGATCTCCGTGGGGCTGGCTTAATGGGGATCTCATGAACTCCTTAGCCCTCAGCAGGTTTTAACCTCATGGGACTCCCCTTTGTGGTCAGAGAGTGATCAATGTGCCTTCTGTTGCAGCACAGCCCTCAGGCCTGGACCTGTCCCCCTCCTCCCAATTAGGCCTGCTAGCCACCCACCATTGACCTGGCAGCATGCGACCCCTTTCCCAACAAAAGACATGGATTATTAACACACAAGTCAAAGACCTTGACCCTGCCACTCTTTCCTCTGAAGATGATGGCAGTGTGGATGCTGACCCAGAGTCTGGGGCCTGACAACAAGGTTTCCCTCCTGCTGCTATTTCAGCCTCTCTCCTCATTAAAGCAGCCATCCTTCATGGACTAAAATGCGCTCAGACCCGCCTCCCATTTATCAGCTTTATTAACCTACTTTTTATTCCAAAGCCACGTCATTCTCCTCCGTGTTTTGTCCTGAGCAACTCGTCGCCCACAGTGCACTGCACACCCTGCGTCCACGCTCCTTTGTCATCCTGCTGATTCCCCCCAATCCCTTGCCCCCACCCTCTCTTTGCCTGTCAGGGTTTTTCTCTCTCTGAGGCACATGACCTCAGGATCCATAATGATTCAAAAATTCTTTCTGGCATTTTAAATAGGGATTTCTTCTCCTCTGCTTGTGAATCCAAGAGGCAATGTGGAACCAGTTTCAAATCACAGCTTGGCCACTGTGTGACCTTGAGGAGTGTTCTGTTATGTGTTGCTACTCAAACAAGCCCTAAAGAAACCTGCAAATGTAGGGGCATGAAATGGATCACCCCACACTTAGTGCCTCTCATGATTTGTATGGTCCGGAATCCTAGAAGTGCTCGGCTGGGCAGTTCAGGGAATGAGGGGTCTCTCTCATACTGTTTCAGGCAGGTGGGGGCGCTGGAGGAGGAGAGGGGTAGAGGGGGCAAGGCCAGGGGAATGGGGCAGGTGGGGGCCAGCTGGGGGTGTCTGTTCATGTGGGCAATTCTGCAGGATTAGCTTGGGCTTCCTCGCAGCATGGTGACCAGGCAGTCAGACTGATCACAGGGCAGCCCAGGGCTACCGCACAAATGTCCTAGAGAGCATCCCTCCCACCCCACTCAACTGATTGTAAGGTCACTCCAGAATCAAGGGACAGGACCATGGATCCACCTCTTGATGACAGGAGTGTCAAAGGTTTTGCAGCCATGTTTTAAAGCCACTGTAAGGAGGTAATTTCTTGTCTCCGAGTCTCAGCTTCCACATCTATGAAATGGGGCTAATAATTCTTCACTAGAGAATTGTTGTGAGGGTTACATTAAGTATTTGTTAAAATGTCTGGGACCCAGGAGGTGTTGATCCACACTCAGGGCTCTGAGGGGAGGGGGTGGGGTTGGCAGTTGCCTCCAGAGCTGTGAGGGCTCTTCCTGTTCCAAAATTAGAGGCATAACTTGGGTTAAAAGATTTTGCCTCACTGGGCTCAGCTGAAAGGAAATGTCCTAGGAATGTCTAGGAAATGTCTAGGAAATGTCCTAAAGGAATTTCCAAGCCATGGTGTCCTTTGATATATTTCTGAGTAGCTTAGTTGGGGGAGCCAGGTAGTCTGTCACCCACCTGGGACGGAACATGAGCCTTGGAGGGTTGAGGCAGGAGAAAGTTTGGTTTCCATGCTCTCTTTCCTCAATGCACTGTGGTAATCATGCCCCTTCCCCCTCCCTTTCAGGCTGTGGACTCCACAGGGGTGAGGCTGTGTTGGCCCCTTCTCGGCTTTCTCAGTGGCAGCCCCAGGCTGGGCACAACATGGCAGTATTGCACCAGGGTGGGTGGCAGATGTGGACCCCTGTCGAGGGGGTAAAGTTGGGAAGACAAGACTGGGCAGAGGACAGGGGGTCAGGTGGTCTGGGGAGGCTCCAAGTGGGTGAACCTAAGATAGAAATGTGGTCCAGGTGGGAGAGGGGAGCAAAGGGGTGAGGATGGGGTGTGCAGAGGGCATGGAGTGAACCAGGGTGGCTGGATATGTGGATGGCAGGGTTATATTTTGGGTTAGGGGCCCTTCTGGATGCTAATCAGGCAGGTTTCCTTACTCCGCCCAGATCCTCCACCCTTCAGGGCTCCTCGATTCTACAGGCCCCAGGAACGTTCACAGTCATGCTCGCCCAAGCCTGGCCTTTTCCTCTCGTCCTTCCTCAATACTGTGGTCACTTTAGTTCCCTGGGTGTGCTGAGCTGTTCGCATCTGCAGCAGGCCCTCTGGGCTTCCTGTCCCCTTCTTCAGGTATAGGATGGACCCAATGTGCTTAGGGAACTTGGAACCTCTTCCAGTCTCAATAAATGATTTGAGTTTGGTCTAATCGGTCATAGCAATCCCATTCCTCTTTGCCAGTGATTGGTCTAAGGTTAAGCTTTGGATAAGATGCTGGCCAATGTCAGAGGAAGTCAGCTGGGGCTTCTGGAAATTTATTTTTCTTTTCTAATAAAAGGAGAAAGCCATGTGAGAAAAGATCTAGTAGGCTCTAGCTGCCTCCTGCTTCCTACTTCTAACATAGTTGTGTGAGGACGTGATATCTTGATTTGTCTCAGCCATCTTCAAACTATGAGGCCAAGAGTGAAAAGACAACAAGCCCCAAGCTGAGAGGGCAGACAGAAAGATCCTGGGCCTTTGATGACATTGCTGATCAGCTCCGTCTAGCCTGAAATCGCCTACCTCTGGACTTCTTCAATTGTGTCCCTGTTGCTTAAGTTTAAGTTGGGGATTCTCTGTACCTCACAGAATCCTAACAGATTCAACTTTTCCTAATGGATTCAACATCCCTGAACTTTTGCACCTGGTATTCACTCTGCCTGGAATGTTTTTCTCACCTCTCTGACCGGAAAATGCTCATCTTTCAAGACCCAGTTCAAGTGTCACCAACCCCTTTCTTTAAAACCTTTAGAGTGGGTGGTTTCTGAGATCCTTCTTGCTTGGATGCTTGGTGAGCTTATGAGTTATGTTGGTTACAGTTTCTGGAGGAGAGACATTGTTCTTAGGCATATGTGGTGCAGGACAAGCTCAGGGGCCTCTCATCTTGATTGACACTTGGTGACAGGTAGAATGATGAAGGGGTTAGTGATGTAGTCTGGAGTCAAGTTATCTGGATGAGATATAGCTGTGTAACTTTGAGCAAAGCACTTAACTTCTCTGTGCCTCACTTTCTTCTCTGTGATATGAGGATAATAGTGGTGATTCTCTCATAGGGTTATTACGAGGATTAAATAAAGTGAAATATATAAAAATGCTCAACATGGCCTGCCTCAATAATAATAACTCACTTTTACTGAGCTCTTGCTTACTATATAATGGCATTGTTATTAAACTAGAAATCATTTAACTAGTTTTAATTTAATCTTACTTAGTTTGGCCTAGCACATTGAGTTTTTTTGACACACCCTTAAATTTTGTGCCTGATGCAAGTGCCCCACCCACCTCTCCCTAGTCTTGACTTCAGTGCTGTGGAGGACTCAGGATAACTAACTTCTCATGGAATAACCAAAAGCTTGAAGTTAAAAGGCTCTGACCAACCTGCCTCTGAGGCCAGAAGGTTGGGCTTCTTCTTAGCAAGGTCAGCTTCAGCTGATGACTTTTGTAAACCTTGACTAGCAGTTTGCCCTTGGAGCAAAGCTCCTTCCAGACCTTCCCAGGAATGAGTGATTGGACTCGTTTGTGAACACCAAGCCCCATAGAAGTCTTCGGACACAGGTTCTTTCCCAAGTGGTGGTGATGGAGGTGGTTGTGGTGGTGATGGTGGTGGAGGTGGTGGTGGCAGTGATGGTGGTGGTGATAGAAGTGGTGATGGAGGTGGTGATAGTGGTGATGATGGAAGTGATGATGGTGGTGGTGGTGGTGACAATGGTTATACAACCCATTGTTGATGAGTACTTAAAAAAAAACTTTTAAAAATCTTTATTTTAAAATAATTCTCAACTTACATAAAAGTTGCAAAATAGTACAGAAAGATTTTGTAAACCCTTCACCTGGCTTCCCTAATGTTAACATCCTACATAGCCAAGGTTCAAGGAGCAAACCAGAACAGCAACACTGAACTAATCTGCAGATTTTACTCAAATTCCACCAGGTTCCCATCCATGTCTTTTCCCTGGTTGAGGACCCCACATTTAGTTGTCATGTCGTGATAAAAGTTTTGACACAGCCATGTTGATATTGCCATAGCAAAATGGGCAGGCAACAATGTAAAATCATGTGTTCTTCGAAATCCTGGGTTCTTCAGTGCTGGGCGATACGTACAGAGCACCTCTGCCTCTGCTCCGTCCATGACTCTCCCTGGCACTCCACCCATTCCCAAATCCCACCACACTCCTCACCTGATCCTTGAGTTTCATCCTGTTTCTGACCCTCTCTTTCCTCAGCCTGGAGATCAGGGATGGCAGGAGGGTAAGTCTCAGAGATGGGGATTACTGCATGATGGGGATATGTCTCTATTGACAAACCTTCAAGTCATGAATGTCCATGGACACAAGCAAAACTACCCTCAGGGCCAAGTGCATCAACCCTGTCTACAAGTGAGGGTACGGTGGCCATTTTGGGCTATGCCCGGATGGACTTGCAGACAGCCTTTGGGATTACACTAACTAGAAAGTTACTTTTGCACTCAGAAATTCAAAGAGCTAAATGTTTAAATTCTTAAAATGATGTTCACAAAAGAATGTAAGTACAGCTTATGAAGCATAATTATAAAATGTCCACAAACCTATGACACAATTTAAGAAATAGAACATTACCAACATCTTTGCCATGATTTGCATTTTAGTTCTCAAAAAGATATCAGGTACCGGCATTAAATAGAAGTTCTGGCCAAGATGGAGGCATAGGTAGAAACCCTTTGCTTCCTCACACAAACCAAAAGGAGGATAACAACCAATCTAAAATCAATAAACAATCAGAAGTGCCAGAAGATCAAACTACATGGAACTCTGACAACCAAGGAATTAAAGAAATAATCAACCAGACCAACCAGACTGCTAAGATGGGCCAATGGAGAGAATCTGAGGCAAGGCTGCAGACGGTGAGGGCAGGGCTGGCTGAATGGGAAACTGAGAATCAGAGCTGACTGTGGACTATGGCAGGGGTTGCCATGGTGGGAGAATCTCCCAGTCTTACATGAGAGTTCCTTGGAAAGTGGGGCTAGAGCTGAGCAGGCGAGCTACATTGTTTCCTCTCTGGCCCCTCCCCAGCAGGCAGCCCACAGTGAAGCGAGGAGGGGTGCCCTGCCCAGGCAAATACCTAAGGCCCCACTTCCTTACAACTTATCCGGTGCACCAAGACAAAGAAATATGGCCCAAATGAAAGAACAGAGCAAAACTCCAGAAAGAGAGCTAAGCAACAAGGAGATAGCCAACCTATCTGATGGAGAGCTCAAAGCCCTGGTAATCAAAATGCTCACAGAACTGATTGAGCTTGGTCACAAAATGGAAGAACAAATGAAAGATATCCAGAGGGAAATAAAGCAAAATATTCAGGGAACCAACAGTGACAGGAAGGAAACCAGGACTCAAATCAATGATTTGGAACCAAAGGAAGAAATAAACATCCAACTGGAACAGAATGAAGAAACAAGAATTCAAAAAAATGAAGAGAGGCTTAGGAACATCTGGGACAACTTGAAACGTTCCAATACCTGAATTATAGGGGTGCCAGAAGGTGAAAAACAAGAGCAAGAAACTGAAAACTTATTTGAACAAATAATAAAGGAAAACTACCCCAATTTGGCAAAGGAAATAGACTTCTAGGAAGTCCAGGAAGCCCAGAGAGTCCCAAAGAAGGTGGACCCAAAGAGGAACACACCAAATCACATCATCATTAATTTGCCCAAGATTAAAGATAAAGTGAGAATCTTAAAAGCAGCAAGAGAAAAGGAGAGAGTTACCTACAGAGGAGTGCCCATAAGGCTATCAGCTGATTTCTCAAAAGAAACCTTGGAGGCAAGAAGGGGCTGGAAAGAAGCATTCCAAGTCATGAAAGACAAAGACCTACATCCAAGATCACTCTGTGCAGCAAAGCTTTCATTTAGAATGGAAGGGCAGATAAAGTGCTTCCCAGATAAGGTCAAGTTAAAGGAGTTCATCATCACCAAGACATTATTATATGAAATGATAAAGGGACTTATCTAAAAAATTGAAGAAGATAAAAATATGAACAGTAAAATGACAACTCACAACTATCAACAAATGAACCTAAAAAAACCCCAACAAAAATAAAAACTAAGCAAATAATTAGAACAGGAACAGAATCAGAGAAATGGATATCACATGGAGGGTTTTCAGTGGGGGGGGGGGGGGGAGGAATAGGGGTAAAAGATGCAGAGAAGAAGAAGTATAATTGGTAGGCATAAAATAGATGGGGAGAGGCCAAAAATGGTATAAGAAACAGAGAATTCAAAAAAACTTACATGTACAACCCATGGACATGAACTAAGTGGGGGGAATGCTGGAGGGTTGGGGGGTGCACAGTAGAGGGGAGATGAAGGGGGAAAAATTGGGGAAACATAACAGCATTATCAATAAAATGTACATAAAAAGAAAGAAAAAGAAAAACATTAAATATTAAAAAGAAGACATCAGGTACCTTGAGTTTTCACTCAGTCACTAATTTTGATTAATGCTGGGCAAATTTCCCCTGCTCTCCAGACCTCAGTCATAAGAAGGGCTGTCTGAGGGCTCTTCCTTTTTTAAGTTCCTATTCCAGAACTGAATTAAAGTTACCTTGGCCAAAGACTTTTCAAAAAATGCCTTTAGAAGGTGTTTGTCTTATATGCTTACAGCCAGAGTTGCTCTCAAGGCAGAGATGAGCATTATGCAGGTGCCTTATTGGTGTTGCTACTTTCAGAAACATCTTTTCTGAGACCTGTGAGCCTGTCTTGCACTGAGGGGTGAACACTCAGGATCATCTGTGGCAGGTGAGGCAAGCTGCTGGGACGGTTCCTGCACTTGACCCTCTTGGGTTGTAAGCAGCCTGCCCTCCCAGGGTAGCCCTTGCAACTTTTGTAGAATCTATGCAATTGGAATTTATAAGAAGAACACCGAGGTCATCAGTCTCCTGCAACCTGAGGAGGGTCTTGGTAGGCTGACAGCTGCAGGTTTTCCTTGGAGGGCATCACTTTCTGCTGATTCTGGTGAACTTGATCCACCCACACGATGGGGAAGCTGTTCCTTAGGTTTGTGCCATGCCTACAAATGTGGTCTCACTGGTCACAGCCTTTTTCTGGCCCTTGAGTGCCATCTGAGGACTTCAGTGAGTAGGGGGAGGGGATCATTCCATAGCATAGCAACCAGGACATCCTTGAGTCTAGTTGAGGGGACCACCAGGCTGGGGAGGAACTTTTCTTTCATGACTGGGGGATGACCTGGCTTTTCATGGCTATCCTCTCTGCTGTGAGGTTCTGACCTCCAGGTTTGCTCTCCACCTGAGATTTGAACCATACGGGTATCTGGTTTCTGTTTCCAGGCAAGGTCCCTGCTGGGTCAACCATCTACTGGCTGCCCACTTTCTCTTCCCATGCCTTTTCTACAACCAGCCCCAGACCCAGGGGGTGACAGGTTTTATTTTCATTGTCATGGGCGGAGGGGGTCAGTTTCAGCCCATTCTCCGCAGTGGCAGGGGCTACGTGGGCTTCCTCAGAGATGGGCACTGTGGGCATCTCACTTCTGCTGCCCTGCCTGTGCAAGCACCTACAGGTATGCAGAAAGGATGACTTGCTCAGAAAGCTGAAGGAAGTGTACACACAGCTAGCAGGTGCTTGCTTGCCAAAGCAGAGTGACCAGACGCTGGGGAGGCCCAGCCAGCCCTGGGCAGGTTCAGTCCTGAGGTTGTTCTGCCTCCATGTTTGGATGCTGTGATGCTTAATTTTATGTCATCCTGACTGGGCCGCAGGGTGCCCAGATATCTGATTAAACACTGAATTTCTGGGTGTGTCTGTGACCAGGTTGCCAGAGGAGATTGGCATTTGAAATGGTGAACTGAGTAAAGCAAGTGGCCCTCCCCAATGTGAGCGGGCATCACCCAACCTGTTCAGGGTTCAAATCAAACAAAAAGGCAGAAGAAGCCAGAACTGGATCTCTGCCTGACTGCCTGAGGGGGGACATCAGTCTTCTTCTGCCCTCGGATTGAATTTACCCCATCAGGACTCTGGGGGTCCCAGGAAAGCCAGTGGTATAAATTCCACTCTGAGTCCATGGGCCTGAGGACCAGGTAGCCCTGAGGGTGCAAGTCACAGGCATCTGGGCAACCCATGACCCCATGAGGTTGACATGTGAAATTAACCATCACGTCTGACTGGGTCAGGAGCGCTGAGGATGATCTCTCTTAAAGCCAGCCATGCCAGGTAACACCGTGGGAGTGACTATCCCATTGCTTTCCTACTCAGGGAGATGAGATTAGACAGGGTATGTACACCAGTGGCAGGAGAATCTTGGGGACTGTATTAGTTTCCTAGAGCAGCTGTAAAAAATTACCACAAATTTGGTAAGCTATTCTCTCACCGTTCTGATGGCTCGAAGTCCAAATCCAGGTGTCTGCAGGGCAATGCTGTCTCTCAAGGCTCTAGGAAAGAATTTGTCACCTCTCTCTTAGCTTCTGGTGTTGCTGGGAAATCCTTAGTGTTCCTTGGCTTGCAGATGCATCACTCCAGCCTCTGCTTCCATTGTCACATGTGTTCTCCCTCTGTGCATCTTCTCTTCTTTAAAAAAAAATTATATTTATTTATTTTAGAAAGGAGAGGGGAGGGGAGGGAGAAAGAGAGGGAGAGAAACAACAATGTGCGGTTGCAGGGACCTAGCCTACAACCCAGGCATGTGCCTTGACTGGGAATTGAACCTGCAACCCTTTGGTTCACAGGCCGGTGCTCAATCCACTGAGCCACACCAGTCAGGACATCTTTTCTTCTTATAAGGACACTAGTCATATCGGATTTAGGGCCCACTGTAACACAGGATGAATCATCTTAACTTGATTACATCTGCAAAAGACCCTATTTCCAAATAAGGTCACACTGATAGGTACTGACTTCAACATATCTTCCTGGGAGACACAACACAACCCATAGCAGGGGCTCTGTCAGATTTAGGCCTACTTGAGAGGGTGGTATTGGTTTGTTTAAACTGGGCCCCGCAGAGTAGCTAGTCAGGGCCACCCCAGGAGGAGGGCAGGACTGAGCGGAGTGGGCTGTGGATTCCCTGGTGCAGCCTGTACTGAACTGTTTTGTGTCTCACGGGTAAGATATCACTTGGAAAATAGGTCCCGTTGCTAAATAGGGGCCTGAAAAGCCCTAGATGAGGTGGTTCCTAACGGTCCCTTTGGAGATTCTCAGGCACTTCTCAGTCCCCCCAGAGCCAGGGGGAAGGGTAGGAGCAGGAGGGATTCGCACTGGCTGAAAGGAGACTTTTCTGGGCCCACCTCAAAGCTGGGTGGAGAGGGGCTCCATCTTTCTCTGTCTTTCTCCTCCGGGCAGGTCAAGGGGCATAGGGCAGGCAGTGCTGGACCTGCTGGTGCTGGCCTTCATGAACAGAGTCCACTTAAAGTTCTGAAAGGTTGAGATAGAGCAGGTTCTCTCTGGGGTAACAAACATTAGCAAGGACCTCAGTGAGAACAAAACCTGAGGGTCAGGGGTGGGACAGTAATGGAGGAAGGGAGCATGCAGAGATCAAGCCTTAAGTGTCCAAGGCAGGGGCACAGCAGGGCTGTGGACCAAGAGCCAAAGGTGGGAAAAGGTGGGGCTGAGCTGCAGCAGGGAAGGAATCATCGGGGAGGGTCTTGGGTGAGCCGACTGACGCATGTGAGGCTCAGCTTTGCCTGATCGTGCATGTGTGACATGAGGGGTGGATTGTGCTAGTTTAAAAAGCCCATGTCATAGAGACCCCTACCCTCATCCTTCCAATTCTAAACACCCCTCCAGAGCCCCAGGGACGTCACCTCTAGTGCTTAGGAGAAACTATGAAGAATTTCTAGATTTCTCTCAGAGAGAGACAAGGTATCTAGATGCTGAGTGGTTAGGAGGTAATGGTGGGTAAAATAAAACAAGTGTTTTTGATACATGGAGAAACTGTAGCAGGTGGGAATGTAAAATGGTAGAACTACTCTGGCAAATAGGTTAGCAGTTTCTCAAAATGTAAACACACACAACATAGGCCAGCCATTTTGCTCCTAGTATTTACTCAAGAGAAAGGGAAATAGGTCTCCATGCAAAGACCTGTACACAGGTGTTTGTAGTGGCTTTATTTGTCATGTCCCACAAGCAAAAATGGCTCAGTTGTTCATCAGCTGGTGAACTGGTAAACACATTGCTGTTTAATCATACAATGAAATACTACCGAACAATAAAAAGGAGTGAACTAGTGATGCCTGCAACGGCAAAGATGAATCTTAAAATGATTATGCTGAGCAGAATAAGCCAGACAAAGAGGAGTAATACAGAAAGAGTCCATTTATGTAAAACTCTAGAAAATGCAAACTCATCTGTCTCAACAGAAAGCAGATCAGTAGTTGCCTGGGCACAGGAATGGAGAGCAGGGAGGAACAGGAGGGAGGATTGCAAAAGACTCAAGGAAACTTTGGGGGGAGGGTGATGAATAAATTCACTGTTTTGATTGTGATGATGGTTTCACAGGTGCCTACATATGTCAAAACCAGCCAAACAATATACCTTAAATACATGCAGTGTACCCTGTGTCAATTACACTTTCCTGACGCTGTTTAAACGTAACAATAAGAAAGGGCCAGGAGTGGGGTTGCAGGTGCCCCAAGAGACTTCTGGCTGCAGGGGGGGGGGCTGGTAAGGAGCTCCTCCGCACGCTCACATCCCCAGCAGCTCGGCCTCCCGCAGACACACCCACTGTGCTGGTGCCTTCTGCGGGCAGCTCGGCATTTGTCTGTGCCTCTCTCTAGCAATGCTTGGAGTACAAAGGCTGCTCTGAAAGAAGTCAGCAAGCCCTTATGAGGCCCGCAGGCGATATTTCTTGGTCCCTGGAGGCTGCTCTGTGTCTCAATGAAGGCAGCATTTATGAAAAGTAAATGTCTGACAAGTAATCAAGTGGATTCTGGACTATCTCATGGTTTTCTGGGAATGGGATTTAGAAGCCTATGTGGTTCCCATCATCTCCAAATCCCAGGTGCCCAGGGAATACAGAATTTACAAGGTTTAAAGTCATTCTCCCCTCTGCTATGCCTCTGAACTTCCGAAGCATTTTGCTGGAACTCTTTCTGTTCAGTGTTGAGGCTGGCTGGGCCAGGCTCCTCCAGCCTGGGGGTGGCGGACATGGAGAGGGTGTGAGTCTTCAAAGTCTGGTGCAGCAGAGACAAGCAAATTGGAGGGAGACGGCCGGTGGCAGCGGCTGGCCCAGGGGTCAGCCTGTAGCTGGTCAGCCCCTGAGGTGTTCAACATGGGGTACAGGGAGGGGATCCTCCAGCATGTAGGCCAGGTGTGGAAGGTGTTCTGAAAATCTGCTGTTTTCAGACAAAGACCAGCCAGCTTGCTGACACACAGGGGGTGCAGCTGCCCCATGCCGGCATACTGTGGTGCATCATCAGTACAAACGGTGGGCATTTTCGCAGCATCCATTCAAGTGAAAATGCACATGCCGCTTGCCACAGCAGCTTGATTTCTAGGGTTTTATAACGTAAATATCCTGAAACACATAAGGAACGACAGGACCTAAAAGGATATTTATTGCCATGTTGCTTGTAATAGTAAAAAACAAGAGAACAACACAAATCTCCATCCAAAGAGAGATGTTTAAATAAATTATGGCCTGCATACCATGGACTGTGCAGCCGTAAAAAGTGAGGAAGCCTTTCTGCACCCACAGGGGCCAATCTTTGAGAAATATTATTAGTGAGAAGAGTGAAGTGCAGAAATGAACAATGTAAATGGCGTTATTGTTTGTGTAAAAAATGTGCACACACAGACATACGTGTCTGTGCATGGACAGAAGGGCACATCCATGACCAGAAAGGGGGCAGATGGAGGTGAGCTCTCCACCCCCCACCCCCACCGGCTCCTGCCCCAACGGCTCTCGCAGCCCCTACGCCCACCCCAGGATCAAACTCACCCTGAAAGAGGCCCAGCCCCCAGACACACCCAGGGCCCCTTTACTGCAGGCCCGACCAGACCTCTCTCTCTTCATGTCCGCAGCGGCTGCGTCAGCTCAGGCCCTCATTTCCCCCCTGCGAGCCCTGCTTTTGCCTCCCCGAGTCTTCGCCCAGCCTCCACAGCAATCCATCTGCAACACGAGCCTGACCCCGCCACTTCTCTTCCTGAAACCTTCTGTGGCTCCCCATTGTCCCCAGGATGCAGTCCAAGCTCTGCCTCATGAGGGGAAAGTCTGACATACCCTGGGCCCATGTCCCTTCTCCTGCCTTGGCACTCTTTCCCCAGGGAGCCCCGGGCTGGCCTTGTAGAGTGTTGGCCTCGTAAAGCCCCTTCTTCTGGCCACACATCTTCCTGTTGTTGCTCCTCTCTCCTCTTGAAGGGGCTGCAGGACTCTCCTTAGTTCTTCACCGCTCAGTCTTGGTGCCACATTCTCAGGCTGGGATGTCCCCTGGACAGCCCTGGGTTAGATGTTCTTGTTCTAGGACCCTATCTTGCTATTGGGGGGTCCCTGTTTCCTTGCCCAAGGACCCCCATGAGGTTGTTGATTCATCTCTATGTGCTTGCTACGTTCTGGATACATGCTCTTGGAAGGGTTTTATGAACACACGTTTGGTCCTTTCCTTGGGCCACCAAAACTGCTTCACATTTGCCCTGGCCCTGCTCTGCTGGTGGCCACTTCAGGACTCCAGGCTGTCACAGTTGCCTGGGACCAGTGTTGGGGTAGGAGAGAAAGGCTCCTCCCACTTCGATTCCTTTTTTTTGAGAGAGTCCCATGGCAGTATGGCCCGGGCCCTTACATGATGCTGAGTTCTTTGAAAGAGCTAACTCAGTTTTAACCAGGATCCTTACCTCTCTCTTGGATCCTGCTATGAGACTGAAGGCCAAGCAAGGGACAGGTTTACCCAGCAGACACCCTAGTGTCCACAGAATTCACGAGCCTTCTGTCGTTTGAGGCATTACTCCTGGGACAGGTGAGCAGCCTGGTTTCCTTCCCCTGAGGATGAGTTGCTTCCTGTGAGGGTGCTTTTGGCCCATTTCTCAGTCTACCCACGTGCGTGTGTAGGTCCCTGTGGCTTCGGACAAGGCCCATTAGGTTTTATTCCTCCCTAAGCAGGCCTCAGGCCAGAGAATTCGCATCCTGACGGGACTGGGTGTGACAGCGATGGCACCATCTGAAAGTCTTCACCACAGTGTGGCATTGATTGGGTGTTTGGTGTTTCATACTGCTAAAAACAAGACAACAGACCTCAAAATGGAGTCGCTTACGCTAAACCCCATGTCATCAAACTGAGACTTAATTACAGTTTCATTCTCCCAGAAATGGAATCCTAAACGTGTCGGCCAGGAGCCACCTGACGAACGTTAGTGAGAGAGTCTGCCCGGGAGGCCCCTGCCATCCCCTGTAGGGAAGGTAACCTTGCCATAATAACAGATACTGGTTTTTTTTTCTTTTTTCTTTTTTTTGCCTAGTACAAATTCCTTGTTCCCCCTCCCTTCTGTTGGTAAAGTGTCTTGCCTGGTACAGCTCTTTGGGGCTCCTTTCTATCCGCTAGACTGGGTGCTGCTTGATTCATGAAGTTGCATAAAGCCAGTAATATCTTTAACATTTACTCAGTTGAATTTTTTAAAAGAATACTAACAATCTACAAACATTTTGTGTTTTACTCTATAACATATATTTACACTTGTTTTATAAGGCAGTGCTATTTAAACCTTGCTACTGAAAGTACGGCCTATGGACCGGAAGCTCAGGCATCCTTGGGCGTTGTGAGACATCCAGAACCGTGGGCCCTACCCCAACCTACTGAATCAGGATGTCACCGGCCTAGTTCCTGGGTCAAGCTGGCTTCTTTCACCTTGAGGGGAAGAGATGTCTTTTGGGAGGGCTCTTGCGGCCCATCCTTTCAGTCTAACAGATGTCCCTGTGTATTACAGTTTGAGACGCACTTTGAAATGGCTTGTTACTGAGTATGATCCAGGAAAAGGTGCCCTCTTTACCCCGTGGGTACCAGATGCCTGGGCTACACATACCCCAGTTTGAGACTCACAGGCCCAAGTAAAAGTTGCCACTTTATAACATGCTGGGAAGGTGGGGACCCTCTCTTTGGTTGACCTCCCAGGTGGGTGGATTGGTGACGAGGCACCTGAAACTCTAATAATTGTCAACACTTACTGAGGCTGAGCATGTACCAGGTACTGAGTGCTTTCCTTGTGCAGTTCTTTCAATCCTCACAGGAGACCCCATATCTCAGAAGAGAAATCTGACATTTGTGGAGATAAAGACGTGGGCCACGTCAGAGAGCCAGGAAATGGCAGAGCCACACACAGTGTCAGGCGGAGAGCACCAGGGAAGCCTGTCCATGGGGAGTCATCTTAGTTTCTAAGGTCCAGCCTCTCCACGTTCATCGCCACCAGGAGAAGAGAGGGGTGGGTGGTCCCATGTGGAGGAGACACTTAGAGCTGGTCTCAGCCAGTGATTCTCAAAGCCTGGTAGTGGGACCAGGTGGTATCAACCTGGGAACTTGTCAGAAATGCAAATCCTGACATTCCTTCTCCCTGAACCCCTTCTCTGGGGGTGGAGCTGTGTTTTAACAAGTTCTCCAGGGGATTCTGATGCCTGCTAGAGTTTGAGAGCTGTTGATCCAGCCCAACAATTTCACTTGATATCTGGGGAAACTGAAACTTGGAGAAGGGAGGGGACTTGCTCACAGCTGATTAATGGGGGAAATCCAGATTATTGCTGCTTTCTCCCACACTGCACTGCTTCCCCAAAACCTCTGATAATTGAACTCACCATGCATATAGTTGAGTCTGAATGGGTCAGGCACAGCGGAAACTCCATGCTCCAAGTGAGGCCACGCTGTGAGGCCCAACTCAGGAGGGGTTAGCGAATGGCTCTGGAGCTCCTCATGACTAGATCCTTCTCCAGACCATCTGCTCTCAGGGGCAGTGCGTCTCTGGTGGGTGGATTGTCCACTCTGTAGCTCACCTAAGCAAGTCTCACTCTGTGGGCTGGGAAAGGGCAGGACCAGGCACGCTGCTTTGGGTTCTCCTGTAGCCTTCACTGTTCACTAGCTTGGGTATCTTGAGCCAGGTGCCTTAACCTTTGCGGGCTGTGGCTTCCATTGTTAGAGACATTCTCCATCTCCGTTACAGCACATGACTCTGAGAATTGAACAAGGCAACACTGACATGGTGAGGCTGGCTCATCAACAGATGTCCCTCCCTCCTGGGACAGAGGTGGTCAAAGCAGAGCTGCTCCCAGACCTCTCTTGGAGGGAAAGAAGGGAAGTGTCTGAATTCCTGGGGCCTGGGATGTGGGTCACACGCAAAATAAATAAAGGCAGTGCTGAATGTCAGTGCAGTAGGTAATTAAGCAGAATGACTGCAAACTGTTAATAAAACGGTTTGCTTAGGATGAGCTGCAGAAGCGAGCTAACGGAGCATCAATCCGGCAGTCCAGCCTTTTTCTCCAAGGGAAACCCATCACTGTGTATTATTTTCCCCCGGTGTTGATTTAAACAAGCACAATGAAAGCTCGAACACATGCAGCGGCTTTGCGGTTGCTCTGGCCATTTAAGCAACTTTATTTTCAGAGCACCCAAGAGGCTCCAAGGACTTTGCTGACTTTAGGAAATATGTTCCTGTACTGCTGCAAACCTCCGTCTCGGGAGCGGGCTGACCGTTGCCGCCTTTTTACCGGTGGGGGAAATGGAAGATCACAAAGAGTAAGCTGTTTGCTCCTGGGCATGCAGTGGAAAGACGATGGTGTTTTGCTGAAACTTGGAGTTTTTCCATCTAGAAATGGTGGTCCATTTGCCCACCCCACCTCCTACCACAGCCCAGGGACAGAAGTCTCTGGTGTAACTCCCAGTATCTCCTTCACCTGACTCTGGAAGAGCCTTTAGAGGTTTTTTTTTTATCCTCCCCCAAGGACATGCTCATTGATATTTATGGAGGGGGAAAGGAAGGAGAGAGAAAGGGAGAGAGACATCAGTGCAAGAGAGAAGCCCCAATTGGTTGTCTCTCATGCATAACCCAACCAGGGACTGAACCCTCAATCTAGGTATGTGCCCTGACCAGGAATTGAACCTGCAACCTTTTGGTTTGTGGGACGACACTCCAAGCAACTGAGTCACACCAGCCAGGACAAGCCTTTAGAGTTTTTATCCTGAACTCTCCCACTTCCTTGTCTTCTTATTGCCTAGCTTCATGGCTTCCTTGGCACTGGCCTCTGGTCAGCGCTGCCACTTCTGATATCTGATTTGTGACTCCCTGGAGGCAGCATGACTTGACGGAAAGAGCAGAGTCTACACAGTGAGGCAGACTAGGTTTGAATTCTGGCTCTCCCACTTACTAGCTCTGTGACTCTGGGAAAGTCACTTAAGTTCTCTGAGCTTCTAGTTCTCCTCTGTAAAACTGGGCACAAGAGTGCATAGTGATTATTGTGTGGATTAAAATCACCATGTGAACAAACCACAAGGCACATAGTAGGAGCTCATTATAGTGATCTTGGGGGTGGAAGTGATGATGGTGGTAGCTCTGGGCCCTTGGTCTCAGCCGGCTCCTCTGGTGGGGCCTGATGTGGGTGGAAGGGCACCCATGGAAGCACTGTCACTTGACAGACCTAAGGATCTCCCTTCTCCTGTCCAGCTCCTGTGGACATCCTATCTCCACACCCCACCCCTCCACCCTCTACCCCTGGTATTCTCTCCTCCTGCTCTGCAGACCCTCCTGGCCCTCCAGCCACATCCCTAAACCAAATGGCTTTACCTGGTTTCCCTGGGGAAACGGGGCCTATCTGGGGTTCTCCACAGAGGGAGACACCGGGGGGGGGGGTGATGCCTGAAGGGAGGGTGAGGGTACAGAGGTAGGAACCCAGCAAAGCAGGAGGGAGCACACTCATACACACACACAAAAGCACATGAAGAGATGGAGAAGAGCTCAGTTTTGACAAGCTTATCCAGAATTTTGCAATCAGAAAATTGAGGAAGAAGCAGATTTACTTCCAGCATTAATGTAAATTTAGTGTCATTCTGAAAAAATGCCACTTTGTTATGAATTGTATAGAGATGGGCAGGCCATCAAGACTTAGAGCCTCTGAAGGATGAATAGAGCCTGAGCAAGTGGGATCTCCCAGCATCTTCTGCATGTTTCTGCCCAGGGCAGGGGGACAGAAACCAGACTCTTTCAGACCTGAATCAGCTGGTGGATGGACAGACCAATGAGAGTCCGTTGCTGGGGAAAATGCTGCTCCATGCAAATTTTTCTGGACTGGGGACAGGGGCCTCAGCCAGCCTGCCTTCCTCTCATTCCTCTTGTGCTCTGAGCAGCCAAGTTCTTCTTTTCTCTCCCTCTCTCTCCCCCCCTTCCCCACCCCTCTTTCTCTGTCATTCATTAATACATGTTTCTGCACAGAAGTGTGTCTGTAGTGGGCACAGGATTAGGCCAGCAAGGCTGACATACCAGCTTTTTATGACCCACACATCCCTCTGGGGGAGGAATTCAACATTACCCCATGCTGTGCTAGGGGACTGGCTCAGTCCAGCATTTTCCAGGACCTTTGCTGAGAGAATGAAGCTGCAGGCTCAGTGCCAGCGGTCCGTGGCCAGCACTGGGAGCAGCCCATTATCTGTTCGGAGCTCTGCACCTGCTCTGACGATGGACCCCACTGGGCCTTGGCAGCTGCGTGTTCTTAGCTGACGCATGGCTCTACTTTTACCACCCAAGCTTGAAACATCTTTCCACAATAAAACCATGATAGAAGTTAATTGCCTGCATCGCTTTGCAATTGAACAGGTCCATAAAATGTTTATTAGGTGCAATCGCAGGGACTGAATGGGTGGCCAGTTGCTTGGCTTTGGGCTCCAGCTAGCATCTGGGGGGTCCCTAGGCAGGGAGCTGTCTTAGAATGGCTGATGTTGAGCAGTCAGAATGGCTTTTTTGAAGCTGTTCCAAAGATTTCAGGAGATATACTTGGTCAGTTCTTGGGAGATATACTTGGGAGTGTTTGCTGGTGGTTATCGAGGCTGCTAGTCTCCCTCTGTTTCTTCTACTAACATTCAGAGCATTTCAGTTTCCAAGAGATATTTGAGAGTAAGTAGAAATCTCTTGGTATGCACTTGCATTGGTGAGGGTAATTGCTGCTAACCATTGTAACAAAAGAACCTTGAATCTCAGTGGCTTGGACAACAAAATTTATCCCTCGCTCTTGTTATATCTGCAGTGAGAGCTGACAGGGGCCTCTTCTCCATACAGTCACTCAGGGACCCAGGCTGAAGGAGACATCACTGAGGACATGTCATTTCTGAGGTTTCGGTGGAAGTAGAAGAGAGGGATGGCTGAGGTCCACTGGTGTTAGCTGCCTTGACCTGGAAGTGACACGTGTCATTTTTGCTTACAGTCCATTGGCCAAAACTGTTGCCAGGGTTCCAATGTATTTGTAAGTGTGTCTGGGAAACACAGGGGCACATCTGGTATGTTTGGTAAGCACTGACTTCTCTGTCAGAGCAGTGTCTTTGTGGGAATGGTGGGTATCCTCTCCATCATACCTCACTGTGGGTTGGCGTCCACCATCTGGCCCTCAGGGGTCAGTCCCTCTGTGACAGGTGATGAGATGCATTTATAAAAGTCAAACCCAGGGATATCTGTTTTCTGGGAAGCGACTGTCCTACTGACTATATAGAATCCAGTCTCCCTGAGGAGCTGTAGCCACACAGTGTTGTCCAAAGATCAGAATCACTTGGGAAACCTCAAACCAGTTGCCTGTGGGGCCCCATCCCGGAGCTCTGAGCAGCACGTCTGTAGTGGGGCTGTGTTTGGGAAACACTCTTGGGCTGATGATGCCGACCAGGGAAGGTCTGAGGGTGAATCATTCTGTGGGGCCAATTTGCCACATTCCTGAGGAGTGACAGGGCCACCTGTCTGAGTCCCTGAACACCATGGGCAGAGGCTTCAACAAGCATTTCACAGTTTACAAAGCACTTCTGATTATTCACCAGGTACCTATGTTTATTCCAGAGTCTCATTTGCTCTCTGTGGCAATATGCAAATACCAGCTATTATTATGCAAATACCAATTATTATTATTAATGCAAGTGTGTTATCCACATCTTATGGATGATGTGAGGTTAAGTGATTGGACTAAAGTTGCAAAGCTCAGTGACCAAGCTAGGTCTCAAACTCATTTTTCTTAACTTCATTGCTGTCAGTCTCTCCACCATGTCAAGCCACCTCCAATCAGGTTCTCTGCTTCCTGAAAGATGTTGTACCCCACCCTTCCCGGAGAAGAGCTTTCCCTCCACCATCTCTTGTCACATTCTATTCCAGTTCCTCTTGGTGCATATTGGACAGGTTGATAAAGAAGGAGCTGACATCTGGGCTCTTCTCACAAACCATGGCTGGAATAATTGATGAGTCACTGAAGACTCAAGATTGTTCAGCAGAGTGCAGTGTATGAAGTCAAGGTTGGAATGAGCAGTATAGACAAAGGACAGCTATACATTTTTTTTTGTGACAAGTTTTGGGCAGGTAGTACAATAATAAACTGCTTCATACTAAAAATGTCAGAATATAAATCTTGCATTGTACTAAAAAAGCCAGTATAACACAATGACATAAATAAATCTGAATAACATGTTGTTTGAAAGAAGCTTTACACAAAAGACTACATAACATATGATTTCATTTATGATAAATTCTAGAAAAGGTAAAACCAATCAATAGTGATAAGAATCATATCAGTGTTTGCTTCTGAGGTTAAAAATATGGGCAACTTTCTGGGGTGGTGGAATGTCCCAGGTCTTGATGGAGGTACAGGTTCCCTTGGAATCTGCATTTGTCAAAACTCATTGGATTATAAACTTAAGGTCTTCATAATTAACTTAAGAAACACCTAAAGGGAAAAGTGTATCGACACTAAGATGAGTTTTCCAGAGGGTGGAAGGGGCTCCAGGTAACGACTAGGTAGAGGAAAAGACATGCAAAGAAAACTGGGAAGACAGGTAAAACTAGGGGCAAGGTCTCTGAGTATGTCCTTAAAAACAAGCCTACATGTAACCCTAAAAGTAACCCTACTTTTAGCCCTAACCCTAATCATATCCCTAAACCTAGCCCAAATCCTAGCCTTAGCCCTAACCTCACTCTAACCTAACCCTAGCCTAGGTCTATCCTTGACCTTAACCTTAAACCTAACTTCAATCCTAAATGTAACTCAAACGCTAATCCTAACCCCACACCTAGCCCTAACGTAAAGGCAATTGGCCTTAGTGGAGGTTGACGAATGAGCCTGGTGAAGCTGATATCAAATGTCCCTGTTTTATTTTGTTGCCCCAGGACAAATGAAAGCAGAGGAGTTGGAAAGAATGTGCAGAGAAGGAATCTCACCATCCCACTGCAGACGTGACCTTCAGCATAAATTATCGCCTTCCACAAGAAAGCCAACATATTTTCTAACAAAGAATCTAAATGGAATCTTTCCTGAGATAAGGGTGCCCCGTGTTGTTACCAGTACACACTCCCAAAACAGACACCAGAGTCACCAGTGTTGGTGCTGGAAGGGCCTGCCAGGTCATCCCTGCAGCTCCCTTTGATGGATGGGAGACTGGGTACCATAGAAGGGTGGTGACCTGCCTGAGTTCACTGGGGGCCTAGAGTCCCATTCTCTGTTTCCACAACCAAGGCTGGCTTCCACCATTTGTCAAGTGGGGTGATCAGGTTAAATGTTAAATCTCACCATCGCTAGGGTCTCTAAGAACTTCCCCATTTCACAACTCTAGGGGGCACTAATTATTTTGCATTAAATGTGAACAGCATCTTCTCCATGGCATGACATTTACATTGAAAAACTATGTGAGTGGTCCACCCTCAAGCTGGACAACGGCAAAGCCTTTCTTACACCAGAAAACTGGAATTTATTTTAAAATTATGGAAATAGCTCCCAGCACCAAGGAAAGGCAAGAAAGTGGCTTGGCATCTGGAAGGGATTGGAACCAGGACCTGGGCCATACAAGTCTCAGCCCTGGCTCTGCATATCTGCCTCATTCTTGTCTCTTTCCGAAGACTTGTTTTTTTTTGGTGAGAAATCCATCCACACTTCCTAAACCATCCAATACCTTGTCAGCAATGACACATGACCTTGCTGACTTTCAGTTCTAATTTCAGGTGCCTGGTGGAAAGATTCTAACTGCTCCAGTTGATTACTCTTGGTTTAAGCTGCCATGGCAGTGAGGGCAGGATTAGGCAGTGATAACCAGGATGGGTGGTGGTGGCAGTGGGAGAGGGGACAGTGGCTACAAAAGGGACAGATGTACAGACATCCCACCTGACTTTCTGAGGCTCTGAAGAGAAGGCTGGGGTGTGCCCAGGTCTCTGTGTTTAGGGAGTATATCACACCAATATCTTTAAAATAGATATTAATCGCAAACTATTTTAGACACAGGTGAAGTAACATGTTAAATAACACATGAGCAACCACGGTATTCAACACTCAGCTTAAGAAACAGCTTCATCAGCAGAGTTGGAGCCCTTGCCTGTACCTCCTGGATGACATCTACTTGCTCTTTGGCTTCCAATATCTTTGGTTGAATCTAAACAGTGCTACCTGGAGGCTGAGAAAAGGTGGTGGTAAGGGAAGGGGCCAGACTGGCATATTTGGCAAAGATGGGAAGGAGGGGAAACTGATTTTGGAGATGAAAATTGTTGGAGAAGGTCTGAGAAATTAGTTGGGAAGGACTGACAGTGGGGCGGGTGGGGGTGGGGGGAGGGAGATGGGGAAGAGAAGATATGGGGTGTGGCCAGGAGGGGCTGTAGAATCTGGACCAGGTGGTGTGCCCTGAGCTGCTGGCTGGAGTTCTATAGCGTGGCAGACACACCAGGCTGCAGTGAACCTGTTACTCTCGTAGCTCTGCTCCCACTCTCTCCAGCCTCCTCCTCCCCCCAGGAGCTGAGCAGAGCTGCATGGGAACTTCAAGGCCCTGTGAAAGGTTATCTTCTTGAAACATGGTTTCAACAAGGTTTTCCAGCTACTCAAGCTCTTCCAGAACCTTGCCACTTCCCCATCAATAGATGAGGTCTATTAGAAAATGTTATACAGCCTCCACTTGGCTCTCTCTCAGAATGTTACCCTTACAATCTATTCACTATACTGTGAGGAAGCTGGGCAGTCCCATGGAGAGGCCATGTGCAGGCCCAGCTGGAGTCTCAGCTGATGGCCAGCACCAAACACTGCACACATTTGACTGAGCCTCAGAGGGTTCCTGCCCCAGCCTTCAAGCCTCCCCAGCATACACGGAGTACAGCAGAGATGAGTTACCTGGTCAAGTCCTGCCCAAGTTGCAGATTCATGAGGAAAAAAAGTTGCTTTAAGCTACAAAGTTTGGGATGGCTTGTTATGCAGCGGTAGCTAGCTGGGACAGCTTCTTTAGTTTAAGTCACCAGTAGAACCTGTCCTGAGGAGCCAGCTTCTCTTTGTTCCCCTTTCCTGGGTCTCTCTCAGACCCCCAGCTTTGTTCCTATGGAGAAAAGAATTTCCACCTTCTGAAATGTCAAACTCCAGGAGAGGGCAGAGGATGAGTTTCTCTGATCTGGTTCTCTGGAACCTTACTTTACCCTTCCAACCAATGGCTCTTCCCTAATGTACAAATGGGTGATGGTTTTTACCTCCCCATGCCATTTGGTCCCCAGGTGTCCTTTGTGCCCAAGATAAGACCAAGGACCCTGGGTTTGTTAACATCCCTCTACACCAAATCTTCTGAGCAGTCTTTCCAATTTTACATATTTTCTCTCTTTCCTCTGCATAAAAAAAAAAAGAAAGAAAGAAATGAAAAGAAAAAGAGCCCTGGAGGTGTAATGCTTTGGAAAATGCATACCTGAAGCAATAACCTCAGTAAACATTTTAAGTAAAATTTGCACAGAAAAGGAAGGCCTGGACATCCTGACTCCCAGAGGCCTGCCCCAGCTGTGAGCACATGGGGGCATTTTTGAGTAGTGAAGGCAGGAACATGGCTCTGGCATAAAAGCACCAGCAGGTGAGGAGCATGTCTCCGCTGCCACCAGGTTTGGAGAGGCAGCCTGGTGGTCCATCTTCCCAGTGGGCCGCTTGTTTCCTTGCCTTGTGATATGATGTGGCCCTAGTGTGTCTGAAGATCTTTAGCTATAAGATGTTTATTTTAGCATAAAAATGAATACTGAAGTTAGGGAAAGAGAATCTATTTCAAGTCTAGCTGTGCAAGAGGAATTTTGTTTAAGAAAAAAGTGATCATCCCCAGGCAAACATTTCCATGCGGTGCGGTAGGGGAGTGGTGGCTGCTCCCAGCGGTGGGCGGAAAATGTCCATCGATTGACCAATTGAATTGCTAGCAGGCTGGTGAGAGGTCCTTGAAAACATGAAAAGAAGCAGCAGTTATTGATCACAATGGGCCGTTCGTACACACGGGAGGGGAACGGGGCCTCTTCAGCATCCGCAGAGGAGGAATGACAAAGGAGACAGGGCTGACAGGATTGCTGTTTGCCACGGGATGTTAGTCGTCCTGTGTCATTTTGTTCTTTTCGGTAATAGTGGTTCATTAAATCTAAACCCAACTGTGAGTGTTTCTTGTTTCTTTGCAAGATTTTTTTTTTTTTTTTAACAAGTGACTTTACAAATGGGAAAATGCATTTGTGAGTACTCCTCAGGTCTGGGGTTTTCATCTTTCAAATAGCAAAGCCCTGGAGATCTTCAGGGAACAGGCAGGGCTGTTTTCTAGCACATGTGCCAGGAACGAGGAGCTGGGAGCTAAGCCCTGGTTTTGAGTAGGCCGAGGGGAAAGGGGCCACCAGGAGAAAGGTGAGGGGCTTCCCAGGAGGGCCATGCTTATCCTTGACTGTGGGCTGGAGTAGGAGAGGTTAGACATGGGTATGAGGTTCCTCAATTACTACAGTTCAGTTCCATTCAATTCAATAAAGGTTTATTGAGCACCCACTATGTGGCAAGCCCCATGCTGGGGCCTGACACCTACAGCACAGTGTTTATTCACACGACCTCACACTGGCCATTCTGCTTACATTCTGTGAAGGTCCCAGCTCTTCACTTTATTTTACGGCCCCCTCTCTGCCCCCGAGGACCTGCACCTGACCCTCAACAAGGTATATGCCTTGTTAGCCTTGTTGCCGAACGTGGTGTTAAAGTAGTTGCTCAGTAAAGCTTGTCAGATGGAATGAAACGAAACACACTATGTTCTAGTAGGTGTTCACCCTGGGGACCGAGACTGGGGTAACGAGAGGGAAATTTCCGCAGTCCGTCTCATCCACAGGAGAGGTAATGAAACCTGTAGAAGCTCAGGAGAGGAGAGGAAGCCCAATACCATTCAATAACAATTCTCCTTATCCCTGACTTTCCTCTTCTGTGCAAACAAATCACAGCAATAATGACGGAAATAAAAGAAAGACTGCCTGCAATCTACCACCGTAACGAAGGAGCTGTCCTCATTTCCCCGCCATGTTACTGTGCTGTTTTTGTTTATGTGCATGGTTTTATGTTGTTGTAACACCATTTTGTTTTCTGCTTGAAAAAACCCGGAGTGTTCTTTCAGGTCATCTTCATAATTATAGTCCCTAACGGCTGCCTGACACTCCGTGTGGTGGATGTAGCATAATGTACTGAACATTTTTCCTATTGTTGTCTGTATGGGCTGGCCCCAAGTTTTTACTTTGATGATAACGATAATAAAAATGTCTTTTATATTCAGTTACAAAGCAGTTGTGTGCATACATTTCATTCAGTCCTTCCAGCAACCTGCAGGTGATAGTCCTGCTTTATCGCAAAGGTTTACAGAGGAGAAACGGAGGCTCAGGGGCGACTTAAGAGGCCACCACTTGACACAGAATGGAAAAAGGCACAACCAGAATTGGAGTCCACCCTTTTTTTGTTTTTTGTTTGTGAAACTACACCTTTTACTGCCTATAATACTATATTGCTTTTTCAGATTTTACAATAAAACTGCAAATAAATATTTAAAAATAGCCTTTTCTTGTCTGTTGAATATTTCCTGAGGTCAATGTGCTAGAGATGGGGTTGTTGGGTCCAAGGAATGGGCGTTGTTGAGGTTCTCAATGTGCACTTTCCGAATGCTTGGTGTGGGGTGTTTCCCACCGTTCTCATTTACAACATTCCAGCAATGCACGAGAGGGTTTTTTTTTTTTACTGCACTCTCACTAGAACAAATATTACAATGACAAGAGTTCACAGCTCGTTTGCAATATATAAGTGATTCTTTACTGTAGTTTTAATTTGCATTTCTTTGACTACCAGTGAGGCTGAACCATTTAAAAATAGGTATTCCCTTTTGTGTGACTTGAGTTTCTCCTTTTGAGGAATGTACCTTTCCCCAAGGTGTTTCCCACCACCAAACATATATTAGTCCTCTCTAAGACTCTGAAATTAACACTTTTTCTGTTGTATTTGAAACCCGCATTGACTCTAGTAGTTCCCTTTTGATTTTAATTGTGCTACTTTCAGGCCTTTTATGTGTTTTAAACCGATGAACTCTCCTTTGTGATTTCTTCTATTGCTCCAAAGCTTGGAAAGTAAAACGTCATCAAAGAAGTGATAATTACTCAATTTAATTTTTTTTTAGTTCCATGATATTTATTTTTATATTTAGCTCTTTAATGTACATGGAAAAAATGACGGCACTTAAGTGGTGCTACCCACATACACATGCACCCACACCTGTGAGATGGGAGCGAGGCAGGGTGTTCATGGAAAAGCCGTGAATTGTGGATGGATGCGGGGAAGTCCTCGTTTCTGGTTGGGAGATTAGAGACTATAAGAAGTGTATCATTTTCATGTTAGTGTATACATTTAATACCCTGCAAATTAAAAGCTCCAAAAGCATTTTTATTGGATTTTTGTCCAAAGGAAGAATGTGGTAGATTATATGTATTTTTGTTCCCAGCAAAGCATCCCCTCTTTCTGCAAGGGAACCATACATCCTGTTCATCCTGTCATCCATGTGACTTGCTTGCCTGCCTTCTTTTGGGAGGAATATACACTCCTTATGTAAGGATATTGGGCTAGTCATGTGGCTTGCTTTACCCAATGGCATGTAAGTAGATAAGATGTATGGCATAGCCTGGCAGAAGCTTTAGGAGGCATGGTGAGTTCCTAACAGCCCTCTTGCTCCTTCCCCTCTGCTGTGAGCGTAGCATGTCCCCAGTGCTTCTTCACTCTGGGTCTTGGACCGAAGGCCTCATGGAGCAGTGCCACAGAAGCCACCACGGCTGACCTTTGCAGCTGTTAGCCCCTGAGATGTGGGGCCTGTTCATTATTGCAGCACCACCTCACAAAAGCTGACTAATACAATAAACAAAAAGGCTAGACTATAAAATAATATTTTTAGAAAAGAAGAGCATTGGAAGTTACTGAGCATATCAGACCCAACAGTTAATCTCAATTTAGAGCCAGTCATTTAATAGAACATACTGAATGCCAAAGCAGACATCACAAATAATGAGAAAAATATTACTTAATTTATAGTATTGAATTAATACTATTAATTGTTAATAATCAGTTGATTATTAACAATTTGGAAAAGCATTATGTACATGTTCATGCCATCTATCCAAAAATATCTGAAGGAAAAATTCTAAAATAAGTGATAGGGTATTTTATTGCTAACATCATATAATTTTTATAATTGTCCTAGTACAATGCTTAGCACATAGTAGATACTTAATAAATATTTATGGCTTGACTAATAAGCACTCAATACATGTATTTCAGGCAAGGATAGAGTTTTTTCTCTTTTCTCCTTCCCTCTTTAAGAAAGGTTTAACCTTTTGAAGCATTTTGTGTCCTCTCAAAAGAACAATTAATAGTTATTTTCTATATATCTCCTTTCCTCACCTGGTATTTTCCAAGGAGCTCTAGAGGATTCTCTGTGTTCAGAAAATGGCATGAAGTCCAAAGTCACATTGATGTCCAGTCTGAACATCGCCCCAGGAATTTCATTCAAACCGAGGGGCCTCATAGCCATTTTTCTCTTGGATGGAGTCTCAGTGCAGTAGACTGGTATCTCCACGCTCCTGGCATTTCAAGCAGAAAGGCATTTAATACAGGTTATTAAGTGCTTACAAAATTGTTGGAAGGGCCAGAGGGAAGTTAGGGGGCTTCCCCTGCAGCTGCAATCTACTAAAGGTCACGCAACGGCTGCTTCTCCGGGGTCAGGAAGCTGCGGGAGAGTCTGATGCTCAGAGCCCAGGAATTGCACAAACCCGCCTGCTGGAGCCCGTGTGTCTGGTCATTGAGGCTTCCTTTTCCTCCCTCTGCCTTCCACATTTCACACCTTTGTGTCTCGTTGGCTGAATCTAAGTTGCACACAGCCTTTGCAGCAAAGGGGTCTTGAGAGTGTAGATTTTAGCTTTTTTACACTATGGGCTCGGGGGATGTAGAAATATTAAAGTTATTGCCAATTAAAATATATCAAGTGCACCACCAACTACAAGTTTTCTCACTTCTCCCTCACGCTTGGCCCCATGTGAGTCTCAACACCTGGGAGTCATGCTTACTTAGTGGCCCAAGGAGCAATGTCATAGCTGTCGCTTTGTACAAACGCCGGTTTTATAGTTCCTCTTTGAGGGATAGCGGTACAGATGCTCACTCTGAAGGGACGTGGTTGCTCCAGACAAGCCACCTAACGCAGGCCCCTTGTTCCCAGGCCACACCCGTGTGGATGGATGTGGGCAGCAATCTCAGTGGGTTTCGACCCTAAGCCATCCACACCGTGTTAGTCAGCTTGGGCTGCACAGCAGGGGACCACACAATGCGTGACTTAAACAACAGAGACTTGTTTTCTCACAGTTCTGGAGGCTGGAAATCTGAGAACAAGGTGTCGGAAGGGCTGGTTTCTCCTGAGGCCTTTCTCCTTGGCTGGTCGATGGCCACTTTCTCACTGTCTTCTCACATGAGCTTTTCTCTCTGGGCATCTCTGCAAATTTCCTCTTCTCAGAAAGACAACAGTTGTATTGGATGAGGCCTACCCAGATGGCCTCAACTGATCTCTTCAAAGAACTCATCTCCAAATACAGTCATATTCTGAGGCTACATAGTTTAGGAGATGTAAATTTTGGGGTGGGGTGGGGACTCAATTTAGTTTATAACCCTCACCTATGATGTCATTAGCCCTCCCCTGGGTGTCCTCTGGCCTGGGGGACCCACAGCTTTTCTATTCCTCCTGTTTCAGTCCTACCACCTGGGTGCCAGGCTGTGGTGCTGCTGCCCCCGTGGCTGTTGCCAGGGCTGCCTGTCTCTGCAGTCTCCCAGTGCTGCCTCAGGTTTTAGGCTGTGGAAAGTCCCCTTGGGCCCTGGACTGAAGCCATGCTGTGTGAACTGGGGCAAGTGGCTTTATCTTCCTGAACATAGTTTTCTTGATTTGAAACTGCAGATAAAAATGTCCATCCTAAAGATGTACCTAAAATGAGAGAAGATGGGTGAAGAACCCAGTACAGTGCCTGGCGTATCACAGGCACCTACCTACCAAATGAGATCTCTCTTTCTCTTTTTTCCCTTGTGGGGTTTCTGTAGTTGCAAGAGTTGTTCTTTCTCCTACTTACAGACTAATCAGGGGTGTTCTGGAATTTTTTGTGTGTGTCCATAGCTTTCCAAGGAACTCTGACTAAGTCCCAAGGATAAATATCAAGGGATGTGTGTATCTCTAACATTTCCAGTATCTATTTCCATCATATATTTCTATCATTTCCATCTTCATCCCTGTTCCCATCATCTCCACTGTATTAGTCCTTGATTGTTGGCACAATATAGCACAACAAATTCAGTCACTTAAATGAGACAGATGTATTATCTCACAGTTCCTTAGTTCAGGGGTTGGTATGGGACTCATCAGACTCAAATCAAGGCAGCACCAGCCTGCGTTCTTTTCTGGAGGCTCTAGGAGAGAATCGACTTCTTTGCTTATGTTGGCAGAATTCAGGTCCTTGAGGCCTAGGACTATTCCCAGTTTCTAGAGGCTGCTTCATTTCTTGGCCCATAGCCCCCTTCTTCCATCTGTAGAATGAACAATGGCAGATTGAATACTTCTCAAGTAGAATCTTTCTGACTCAGCCAGTAAAGTTCTCTGCTTTCAAGAACTCATGTGATTTCACTGGGCCCATCTAGATAATTCAAGATAATCTCCTACCATAAGGTTTACACTGCCCCTCACCCCCCACTATTTTTGAGGTATTTGTTATAGCAGCAACCCCACATACCATACCAATTTTCTGTGCTAGTCCATTCAGGCTGCCAGAACAAAGAACCACAGGCTGGATGGGTTATAAACAACAGAAATGTATTGGTTGCAGTTCAGGGAGGCTGGAAGTCTGAGATCAGGGTATCAGCACAGTTGGGCGGGGGCCCTCTTTCGAGTTGCAGACTTCTCATATCCTCACATGGCATAAAAGAGCTCTCTTGGATCTCATGTATAAGGGCATTAATCCCATTCATGAGAACTCTGTTCTTATGACCTGGTCACCTCCCAAAGGTTCCAGCTCCTACTATCACTTTGGACATCAGGATTTCAACATGTGAACTGCTTGGGGGCACAACCATTCAGACCACAGCAGGTTATTTGCAGTGGGAGCTACCGGAGGGTGGCAGCAGTGAAAATGCGGAGACCTGTAAAGAGAGCATTTTAGCAGTAAAGGCAAGAGTTCCTAAGAATCTGAACTGAAATGAGAGTGCAAGTGGAAGAGTGGAAAGGTCAGAGCGCCCTCACCGACAGTTTGCTCAGCCTTTCACCTTCTAGCCGTTCGGTGTGTGACGTGGTCTATCGCTGTGGTTATAGCCTGCATTTTCTGAACGGCTGTGTTGAGCGTTTTTTCATGTGCTTTTTGGCCATTCACCTGTCTTATTTGTTGATGTATCTTAATCACCTTGGCAAAGTCCCTTTTGCTGTATAAGGTAACAAAGTCACAGGTATTGGGAATTAGGATGTAGATATCTTTCAGAAGAGGGCATTATTCTGTCTTCCGTATCCATTTTTTAAAAGATTTTATTTATTTATTGTTAGAGAGAAGGGAAGAGAGGGGGAAAGAAAGAGAGAGAAACATCGATTGGTTGCCTCTCTCATGCCCCTAACCAGGATCCGGCCTGAAACCCAGATATGCGCCCTGATCTAGAATTTAACCGGTGACCTTTTGGTTTACGGGACAACACCCAACCCACTGAGCCACACCAGTCAGGGGCACTTGTATTTTTTACCATCTCTGTTTGTGACGGTTAATGTCATGTGTCAATTTGGCTGTGCCACAGTGGCTGGACATGTGTTCAAACACTCTGGATGTTTCTGTGAGGGTGTTTTTGGATGAGATTCATATTTAAATTGGTGGACTTTGAAAAAAAGCAGATTGTCCTCCCTAATGAGAGTGGGCCTCATCCAGTTAGTTGAGGCCTGAGTAGAACAAAGGGGCTGATCCTCCCCCAGCAAGAGAAGAAGGAATTCTGTAGCAGAGGCCTTCAGATTTGAACCGCAGCATCAGGTCTCCTCTGGGGCTTCAGCCCGCCAGCCCACGTTGCAGATTTTGGACTTGCCAGCCTCCATAACCATGTGGGCAGTTTCTGTAAGACAAATGTCTTTCTATGCATACACATCCTATTGGCTATGTTTTCCGCAGAATGCTGACTATACACCATCGCTATCGTCTCCACTTCCAAACGTAGCAGAGCGCTTTCACTACGTGCCAGGCACCAGCCTAAGCACCTTACCTACATTGACCCCTTTTCTTTCTCTCTTCCAGTCGCATCGAATGTTTGCTTTTTATGGAAGCTGGAGCTCCGGTTCTCGGCTGCCCTGGGCCATGTCAGCCTCCGCACCAGGGCCAAACCTGGTCACTGTTGCCAGCCTTCAACTCCTGCCCCCAACATGCTGTCCCACCACGGGGGCTCCTTGAAGCTTTGGGTTGTGTTCTTGCCTCTAAGGCTCTCAGCCCTGCTCAGGCCGCTCCCGCAGAACTGGTGGAGGCCACTGATCTCCAGGCCAGCTCCTGACTCCTGAAGGGGCTCAGAAACCCAGGAATCAAGGACTCTGTGGCAGGGCTGGCCTGGGCAGAGGGGACACATGGGGAGGAGGCCTCAGATGTCCTATCAGATGAGCCAGATACTGCTACTCACCCTGTCTGGTACTGGAACTGCCGGCCACCCCCTGGCACCCAGGCACTTCCATGGTGGACCCTATTTTCATTGTTCAGTACCTGCCTCTTTGGTGGTTAAGTACCTAGAATTGTACCCTTGGAGAGAGATACTACTTACTTCCAGCTTACAGATGAGGGAGGGGGGACTGCCATGGAGAGGTTGGGAAACTGGCCCTGGGTCACACAGGAAGAAGTAGAAGGGCAGGAGTCAAACCTAGGTCATCTGGGTCCAGAGCCAGTCCTGTTAACCAGTTGCTCCCCAGATTCAGGAAGAGAAACTTGACAGTTTAGGCCCTGGGGTGTCTCTTGAGGCCACTTAATGAAGCCTTCAGCCACCTTGGGTTGTTCTGGGCTTTGGGGTCTCGTGGCTATAGTTAGAGCAGGGGTGACCCAAGGCTCCCTGAAGCTGGATCCTGGCAGCGTTTCCGAGGTACAGGACTCCTCACCTCTCCAGCTTCTCTGGTGGCAGAGTAGCCACCAGAGGCCCATTCCTTGCTCAGAGACCTTCTTAGATGCCTCTGATATTCCTAGCTCCTTCCTGGGAACCTGCACAAACTTGGGGAGGAAGGATACTCCTCCCTCTGCTTTGGGGAGAGTGTGGCACCCACAACACTGGCTGCTGGGGGCTGTGGTGGAGGCCTGGAGGGGGGTTTGCTCAGCTGCTCTCTTCCCCTCCCTGACACCCCCACCAAGGTTCGGGCCTCCTGCTTGCCTCCTTAGGAAGGTCCTCATGATGTGTCAGCCCATCCAGGTTGGGCAGAGGAGAGCTGGGTTCTGCTGGGCTGTTTTGTTAGGATTCCCACATGGGGGGCTCTGGGCTGGGTATGGTCTGGACTGTGAGCTGAGAGGCCGTGGGTACTGGGAGGAGCTGGTGGCCCAGGCTGGGGTGAACGTGCTCTCTGCTGGCCGGTAGCTAAGACTGAATGCTGAGCCTGGCCTGGGCTCTGACTTCTGGCTGATTATCCTTTGGGCTGAGCTAAGCCTAAGGCTGGGCTCTGGAAGGTTCCACACCAAACTTCTTTAGCAACTGGGATGGGCTGCTTGACAGGCCAGGCTGAGCTCTGGGCTCCGTGTGGGCTACTCTGGGAGGCTCTGGCCTGGCAAGACCGGGTAGACTGGTCCTGCACGTCTTTAGATGAGCTGACCTCCTGGTCTTGCCTCTGGCTGGGCTGGGCAGGGGGCGGGACTTGGCTAATGCTGGGCTGGGCTGCTTTGGTCTCTTCTGGGCAGATGGACACTCAGGGCATGATTATTCTTTCTTTCTTTACCTTCAAGGGCAGTGCCTATGAAGGAGGCTCCCAGGCCTAAGAAAAGGAAAGCAAGCCCCTTGAAGGTGAAGCAAGTCCTCCCCAAAGTTCATCAGCACATTACACACACCCACCCTTCTCCCCTTGGAGGTTTCCCAGAGGCTCCTTGGCGACAATAGAGCTCATGGGAAAACCTGGCATCACTCATCGGGGGATGACAGTCTTTCTCCTGGCTCTGCTGCCACCATGACTGTGACCTTGGACAGTTTCTGATATTCTTAGTTTTTTTTTAAGTTCCATGTATATGTGAAATCATACGGTATTTGTCTTTCTCTGTCTCACTTATCTCACCATGATGCCCTTCAGGCCCATCCATGTTGTCAAAATGGCAAGATTTCCTCTGAATAAGATTCCACTGTGTGTGTATCATATTTCCTTCCTTCCTTCCTTCCTTCCTTCCTTCCTTCCTTCCTTCCTTCCTTCCTTCCTCCCTTCCTTCCTTCCTTTTTTGTATCACATTTTCTTTATCTATTAATCTGCTGATGGACACTTAGGTTGCTTCCATATGTTAAGTAATGCTGCCATGGACACAGTGGAGCAGATATATTTTCAAATTAGTGTTTTCATTTCCTTCAGATAAATACCCAAAAGTAGAATTGTTGAATCAAATAATAATTCTATTTTTAGTTTTTGAACAACCTCCACACTGTTTTCTGCAGTGTGTCCCACCCACAGTGCACTAAGGTTCTTTTTCCCCACATCCTCACCAACACTTGTTCTTTCTCTTTGCTTAGTGATGGCCATTCTAGCAGGTGTGAGGTGATATCTCATTGTGGTTTTAATTTGCATTTCCCTGATGATTGGTGATGTTGAGCGTCTTTTAATGCAGGGGTCCCCAACCCAACCCTTGGGCCAAAGACCAGAACCTGTCTGTGATCTATTAGGGGCCGCATGGCAGAGCAGGAGGTGCATGGTGGGTGAGCGAAGCTTCATTCCGCTCCCTGCTGCTGGCATTACCACCCGAGCTCTATCCCCACCCCCACCCCTCGTCTGTGGAAAAAATTGTCTTTCATGAAACCTGTCTCTGGTGCCAAAAATGTTGGGGACTGCTGTTTTAATGCACCAGTTGACCATCTCTATGTTTCTGGGAAAATGTCTATTCAAATGCTCTGCTCATTTAAAAGATTAGATTGTTTTCTTACTATTGACTTGTATGAGTTTTTATATATTTTGGATATTAACTTGTCAGATATGTGAGGGGGGACCCCCCAAAACCCAGAATTTATTTTTCGAAAAACTGTGTACTTATTCTTACATGTTTAAACTTCAGTAACCTTCAAAGTACTCTCCATTTGATGCAATTCACCTATTGAGATGTTTTTTCCACTGCTCAACACAGTTTTTGAACACATTGATTTTGATGCCTTTTAGTGTTTCTGCTGTTTTTTGTTTCATGTCTTCCACATCAGTAAAGTGATTCCCTTTGAGGACTTTTTTCATTCAGGGAAACAAAAACAACAAAAAGAACTGCTTGGGGCAAGATTGAGATCAGGTGACTAGGGAGGGTGGGGCACGGGGGTCAGGCCAGTTTTGCTCAAAAAACTACTGAGCACTCAGCACTGTCTGGGCAGGTGTGCTTGTAAATCACCCAGCATGAACTGGGAAGATGTGTTGAAAGATTCTTAAAAAAGAATCACCAAAGCCAAACGCAGCCTCTCACAACAAGCCAGCTGGTGCACCAATGTGGATGGGTTCCTAGAATACCCCCCCAGCAGGGGAAGCCTGTCCTGCAAGGGACCTGCCTTCCAGTTCTTTTGGGTCCCCCCTGGCATGAATTACAAATACTTTCTCTTATTCATAAGTTGCCTTTTTATTTTGTTGATGGTTTCCTTTGCTGTACAGAAGCCTTTTTGTTTGGCATAGTCTCACTTTAAATTTTTTGCTTTTGTTGCCTTTGTTTATGGTGTTAAGTCCAGAAAATCATCGCGGAGACTGCTGTTAAGGAGCTTACTACCTATGTTGTCATCTACATTCTTCACCTGAAAAATGGAGATAGTAACTCCTGAGCAAATCAGCTGTGAGGCTGTGAGAATAAATGAGGGAATGAGTGTGAGGATGCTCTACTGATGGGTGGAAGTGCGACTGCTCGGGGAGCCACTGAGATGCTGTTTTGCTAATCTTCCAGGGTGGGCCCAATTCCAGGCAGAATCAGCACAGTTTGGGGAAGAGGGAGCTTCAAGAGCAAGGATGAGGGTGCAGAGAAATGAGGCAAAGGTCCTGGAGAGTGGGCTTAGGTCCAATGGGGAGGAGCTTCCCCCGGCTGAGGACCTTGGCTTTCACTTTGGCCGTGACCAATAGATTTTTCTGATTGTGCATTCCACCTCTCTCTCTGTCCAGAAAAAATCCAGCCATTGTTAATATAATGAGAACGATTTGTGTAACATCGATGTAACCCGGCAGCCAAGGAGAGTGGACTGGAATGCACAGGCATGAACAATGACAACTGAACTGTACTAGTCAGTGGGGGCGGAATTTGCATCAAATTTTGCATTAAGCTTGAACATTCCTCTGCAGAATCTATTTGGATAATTCAGAGGGCCGCAGCTATGGGCAACTGGTGATTGGCAGCTTCATCACGATAATGCGCCTGCTCATGCCTCACGTCTTCTACAGAGTTTTTTGGTGAAACATCAAATCACCCAGGTGACTCAGACCCCTTGTAGCACAGATTTGGTGTCCTGAGACTTTTGGCTTTTCCCAAAACTAAAATAACCTTTGAAAGGGAAGAGATTTTAGACTGTCAATGAGATTTAGGAAAATACGATGGGGCAGTTGATGGCAATTGGGAGAACTGTGTGAAGCCCAAGTTGCCTGCTTTGAAGGGGACTGAGGCATCATTGTCTTATGTAAAATGTTTCTTGTATCTTGTATCTTCTTCAATATATGTCTGCTTTTCATGTTACATGGCTGGATACCTTCTGGACAGACTCTGTGTGTGTGTGTGTGTGTGTGTGTGTGTGTGTGTGTGTTTGTGTGTATTTCTCAACATAAAGCGCTCTCAAAGCAATGAATGAAAAGTGAGACATAAAATAAATATAAACAGAGGTTCTAGTATACTCTCCCCTCATATGAAGAATCATCTTGTGCACCTGGGGTGGGGCGGGGGAGCCAGCGCTGTGGGCAGTGCTGAGGTTTCTGAAGCAAAGAACGACAGGCTCAGACACAGGCCTTTGGATGGATTGTGGGGCAGTGGTTGGAAGGCAGGTCCTGGCGGGAACCAGAGAGCAGAAGGGTGATGTTGAAATCACTGTGGAAGATTTGCATGAGGATGGTGTCCCTGGGAGACAGGGGAGAGCTGAACTGAGGAATAATCTGAGAGATCGAGCAGGGGTAGGGTGGTGGGAGGAAGTGGTTCCTGGGATGACTGGTTTCTGGCTCGGGGTGCTCAACACTGAAGTGCAAGCACTTATGGCAGGCACCTCCAACTCCAGGGGCCTCAGCACCTGTAGGAAGTGCGTATAGGACAAGGGAGAGGTGGACCTGGGAAGAACTGGTCACGTTCAAATGCCTTTAAAACTCAGCGTGGTCAACAAAACCCTGTGGTGTTGAGTGGAAGATTTGTTGGGACCTGGAATCACAGGAGATTTGGAGTAACTAGAGCGTGCATAGCAGATCAAGGTTATCCTCTGACCCAGCACAGCCCGGGGAGGGACCACGGCACTCTTCCATCATTCCCACTTTCCACAGGTGTGGCTCCACCCTCTGCTTAGGATTAGTTTTTGTTCCTCCATCTCTTACTTTTCAGGACACCAACTAGCTAAAGCTCGGGTGTTGCTGAGCTTTGATAGAGGGAGATGTTGCTAGAGGGAGGGGTGAGTCCTCTCATTTTTCTTCTCCTCCCTGTACTTTCTGTCTGTCACTGGTTGGCTCCTGGGGCCATAGGCTCCTCCAAGGGCCTCTTTGCCCAGGACCTGTCCCTGTCCCTCATCCCTGGACCACATCTTGTTATAACTGCTGCCCCATCTTAACAGGAAAAAAACCCGGGGCTCAGGGAGGCTGAACCACTCACTGGGAACTTGGAGGCACTGCAGGGGCTGGAATGCAACTGGGACTACACCTGCCACTGGTCCCACTGGTCCCAGACAGCCCTGGTACTGCCTGAGGCCCCCATGCAGCACAGCACACCGGACTGCCTGTGAATCAGGGGGAAGTAGGAGGAGGCCACCTCCCACTGAGAGAGGGGAAGGGACAGTGATGAGCTGGGAAAGAGGTGAGCTGAGCCAGAGACTGGGGCTGCTTCTGCAACTGGGCTACTTCAGCTGGGCCTGTTCTACGCCAGGTCAGACTTGCAAGCTACTAACACTGAGGGTGGAAACATGTGGTCCTAGGCTAGATCTTGCTGTCTTTAAATTTGTTTGGAAATAGCTCTGGCTGGTGTGGCTCAGTTGGTTGGAACGTCATCCTGTGTAGACCAAAACGTAGTGGGTTCGATTCCCAGTCAGGGCACTTACCCAGGTTGTGGGTTGCATGCCCAGTTGGAGGAACGTGTACAGGAAGCAACTGATCAGTACTACTCTCTCGCTTCAATGTTTTCCCCCATCTTATTGCCCTTCCTCTCTCTCTAAAAGCAATGGAAAAAATGTCCTCAGATTGGGATTAAAAATAATTTTTTGGGGAAATAATGTCCAATTTATTGTTGCAACAGTAGTATAAACAGTAGGATAACCACCGTATACAACTGTGTGAAGGCCAAGAGTTGCAACAGTGGTGTGAAGACCAACGGTGAACATTTTGCCACATTTTGCTTTCAGTCTGTGCATGTTTCCTTAACTAATTGAGAGTTAGTTGGACACATTGTGCCCTTTGCCCCTAAATAGTCCAGTGTTTATATCTTAAAATAAAGGCATTCTCTATCAAGTGTGCTTATCCGACTCAACTTTGATACAATACTGTTATTTAATATATAGACATATTTAAATTTTGCCATTGTTCCAAATACTGTTCTTTCTGGCCGCCCCTGCCACTCTGCTATTTAATCCAAGACCACCTAACTGTCCCGTCTCTTTACCTCGCTTTAGTCTGAAACAGCCAGTCTTTTGTTGCCTTCGACTTGATATTTTTGAGAAGCACAAGCCCCTGGTTTGGTAGGACATCCCTCAGTTTGGGTTTGTGGGATGTTTTCCAAACAGGTTATGCGTTTCTTGCAGGAGTAATTCATAACTAGGGATCTCGTACTAGTGGTCTTTGAAAAATATTGAACCAGTTGTAAATAGAAACCCAAGATTTTTTGCATATTTCCATTTCTGGGTTCTCTTGTGAACAAACAGCTGTGTTCTTGTTCCCTGGGTCTGGGATCCTGCTGCTGCTGGTTGGTGGGTGCCCCAGACGGGGCGGGATCGATAGTGTGCCAGCCTCCACCTGGCCTGCCCTCCTCCCCTGGCGAGCCCATCTGGCCAGGTAGGCACTAAGGGTACAACTCCTGTTGGATGAGACAACTGTAGAGGGCGATAGAGGGTCAGTGACTGACCCAGACACACAGACATTCCAGGGACCCTCCGGTCCTAGAGTGTCCCCATTTTATTAGTATCATCACAACGGTCTGGGTTCAAATCTTGCTTAACCAATTTTATTTGCATACCTGTCCAGGAGTGGACCACAAGCTGTCTGTGAGCACTGTGCCCTGGGGTGTGTAACTGAGGCAGGAGCCAAATGTGAGCCTTTCTGGGCCCCTCTCCTGCGCTCTCCTCAGGTGGCTGCTTCTCCTCCCAGGGCCGCCTCACTTTCTTGCTGTTTATCCCTGTGAGCACTAGATGGCATTGGTCCCCCACTAATAACCCAGAGAAGCCCAGTGGCTCTGGGGGCTGATGCTGGCCCCAGAGCTGGGACTGCCCAGCTGGCAGGGCCCTGGACAGCCGCTGCCTGAGTGGTTTTATGTACTTTTCAGCCTTGGATCCTTTCTTCTGGTGAGATCATTTGCCTCCTCACCTTTAAAGTTTACAATGGGTGCATTTTAGTATATTCGTAGGTTGTGTGACCACCATCATTGCTGACCTCCAGAACGTAGGGTAGTGTGATGAGGGGTTTCTTGGAGGCCCTGGGGAGGGGGCATCCTGATGGAGGTCAAGCACAGAAACCAAGGGGCAGTCCTGATGAAGCCTGGCTGAGCTCCTGAAGAGGAAGCAGCTTACCATCTGAACTGCTCTAGAGTCTCTTGGAGAGCTAGATGAAACTCGGAATGCTGGTCCAGCCCCAGGTGTCTGATTCAGCTGGTGTCCAGGAATTATTTGTGTTTCCAGTGCAGTTTCAGCAGGGCTGGTGCTGCTGGACCTGGAGCACATGTGACCGGCACCAGCCTGGAGGCTGGAGGTGAGCAGTGGGCTGGGCTACAGGGAAGGAGGGTTGGGTGGTCAGGCAGGAATGGTGGCCAGTGTGATCACATCCCTCTGCTGTCTGTGGGGCTAATGTATCGAAGGGGGAAGAGGACACCTGCAACCGGTGACCAGCGCTGCTGCCAGCATCACCATCTGCTGAGGTCTTGCCATCGGTCAGGCTCAGTGCTAAGTGCTCCCTGGAGGTGTTCTGTGGGGCCCCTGTGCACCCACCTGAAAAGTAGGGGTGGTGATCATTGCACAGCTTACCTCCAGGGGCCACTGGGAAGATTAACTGTGACCTAGCAGCTAAGGTCGTATGCTCAGTCAGGGACAGTATGAGCAATGAGCAGGAGACTCCACAGTGGCTATCACATTCTCTGGGCCATAGGCATTTCACACAGAGAAGTTTCTTTCCCTTCTGAAGAGGAGGTATTCGCTCGGGCCCCATTACCTGCTGTAGTGGGCAGAATAACGGCCCCCACTGATGCCTTCATCCCAATCCCCAGAACTTGCGGGTATGATGGCACAAGGGACTTTGCACAGAAGATTATAGCAGGGACCTGCAGGTGGAGATATTATCTTAGATTTTCCAGGTGGGCCCAGTGTAGTCACAGGGTCCTTATAAAGGAAAGAAGGAAGCCGAAGAATTGGAGACAGAGACAGAGACGTGATGACGGAGAAGAGAATTAGGGAGGGAGGGAGGGAGGAAGAGAGATGAAGATGCTACGCTGTTAGCTTTGAAGATGGAAAAGGGGACCATGCTCCAAGGAATGCAGGTGGTTTCTAGAAGCCTCTCCAAGCTGGCAAAGCGAGGACTTGGGTTCCTCTCCAGAGCCTGCAGAAGGAATGAACCCTGGTGATACACAGACTTTAGGACAAGAGATGGGATCTATATTGTTTAACCCAGCACACGGAGAGTTATTTGTTAAGGCGGCTGCAGCAGCAATACCTCTCGTTTCCCCTTCTCTCATACCTTCCTCCAACACTCTCCGTCCTCCTGGAGGTCTCAGTCACAAAGCAACTTCCTCAGGGAAGCCTCTTTCCCTGACTAGATACATACTTGTAGGTCCCTGGCTGCTTTCTAAGGGCAGCATTCAATTGTAGACCTATTTGAGCATCTGCATCATGACCAATCTGCCTTATCTTCTGCTTCCTGGGCCAGCTCCAAAGGACTTGACTGTCTTCTCCACAGACGGGTACCCAGTCCCGCAAACACACCATCCGGACCCCGCAGAGGCCAGAGAATGTTTGTGAAATGAGGAATGAATGAGCTTCTGGTTAGGTTCCCATCCCCGCCACCCGCCCCAACATGGACCTGGCATTGCTGGGTGCTGGGGGTGGAACCTGCCTGTGTGAAGGGATCAGAGGAATCCAATCACACCCCACCCCTAGTGGGCAGGAGGGATGAACATAGAATGCATAAAATTCTTAATTCACAGTTTCAATAATCAAATTCAAGAGATGGAAGGTGGAGAGATGGTGGCGGGGTGAGGGGGTGGGGGGCTGAGGGATGGGGAGTTAATGTTTGATGGGAAGAGAGGATCCTTTGGGAAAGAAGAAAAAGTTCTGGGATGGATAGTGCAGATGGTTACACAACAATCTGAATATACTCAATGCCAGTTAAAGTTCACTCAAAAATGGTTAAGATGGTACATTTTGTGTCATGTGTATTTTCTCACAATTTAAAAAAACCCTGTATCTAAAAATACCTCTGCAGAACTCACCATGCTTATCAAGGCATTGAAAGCCTTCATTCACTGGAAAACAAACCAACCAACAAACAAACCGCCCGCATTAATTCTTAGCTTCAGCCTATGCTGGGAGAAAGTGAGCATTGTTCCAGTCCAGTCGAAGATGAAGAACCAAGTACTTTATCCCACCTGGAGTCCCATGATCGGGCTGGAAGTTGTGATCCATATGGGAGATGTGTTTCTGGGGGAGACCTTGGGAGGCTCTTGGGATGGTCCTCCAGCTCTGGCTTGAAGGGGAGGTGGTAGAAGGCTGGGTGTGGGGTGTGCAGGGCTTCCTGGCCCAGGGCTGGGATTCTGAGGGTCCCTGCTGGGGAAACTCCACTTGTAAGAGATTTATTTATCTTATTCTATTAGTAAGAGTCGCCCCCAAGGAAGGGCCACCATTTTAGCTTGAGGACACCAGGGCTCCTTGGGCATGGTTTCCAGGGCTGAGTTCCCCACCTGCATGGCGGGACTTCTGAAACCCTTTGGGAAGACAGCTGGCCCCAGGGAGGAGGGTGGGTCCCCAGGCTGGGTGCACTAGCAGAGATGGCTGGACCACATGAAGGGCACAGAAGGCTAAGCTGGGTTGGTGACAGGCAGCCAGAGCAAGTCACAGGAGTGCTTGTGATAACCAGCAGGGGTCTCTCTTGACTCATGGAAAATGTGTGCTGGCCCGCTGCAGTTGGAGGAGGCCCCAGAAAGCATGGTATTTGGTGCTTTGGTGGTGAGGTGAGAATGAGGGCTCAACTCACCACTTAGCTGGGTGTCTGCGCGCCAGCATTGCTCAGCCAGGGAATCTTGAGGAAGGCCACGGGCTGCTTCAGGCCTGGCCCTCTTGTAGGGGGCAGTCTGGGGGGCAGGCATTCCACCCCTTGCGGCAGTGCCCCCCACCAGGATCTGGGGGCAAAGTAAGTGGGAGAGCACGTGCAGACTGGGCACAGTGCTGGCCCGGGTCAGGGCTTAGTTCATGGTCATTAGTGGAACAGTGATCGTTCCAGACCCTAGAGCTGCAGAAGGCCAGGGTACACATTCAGCCTCAGCAGGGCACTCGAGCTTTGGAAGGCAAAGGTCTTTCTGGCATCTCAACAGTCAAAAAAATAAATGACCGACTCTATGGGTTGTTGCTGCGCAGTGGGGCCGGAGGAAGGGTTAGTGAGTTTTTGAGCTATGTCCTCCTTGATGGGGCTGGGATGACCCCCTGAGCCCTTCTCCCCTGCCTGAACAGTTCAGCTCAGGTTGCTGATTCCAGGGTTTTAGGAGCTGGTGGGTGGGGGTAGATTTTGGAGATCCTGGCCCTTCCTCTTCCTCCATCTCCATCCTCTCCTCCACAGGAGACCAGCTCGGAGGGCAGGCCAAGAGGTGATGCCTATTCTGGAAAGACTTACTCTCTGTCTACCCTTGGATGCCAGACAGAAAAGCCAACAGCACCATCTCTGTCTGTGTACTCAGCTTACATTATTGAGGGCCTACTGTGTGCTGGGCATCATTCTAGGTGTGGGGACCCAGCAGTAAATAAGACAGATACTGGGTTAGCTCTTCAGGAGTTTGTAGCTGAGTGGGGAGACAGGCATTAAACCAGTGGACCAATAAATGAACCAGCATATTTCAGATGGTGGTGGTGCTACCAAGAAAATGAGACGTGGATGATGTTACAAAGGAGTGGGAGGAGAGGCGGGAGCTCTTTAGACTGGGTGGACGGGAGGGCGTGATCTCTGAAGTGTGACCTGATGAATGAAAAGTTGACCATGTGACAATCAGACAGACCGAACACAAGTGCAAAGGCCCTGGGGTGAGTGAGCCTGGAGTGGGTGAAACCAGGGCCTTTCCTCACCCTTCCAGGGTGAGCCTGGAGTGGCCACCATGGCTGAAGCACAGGGCGTGGGGAAGTAGCAAGCAGCTGATTAAGTCACAAAGGTCACGGAGCACCGGTGAGAGACAGGTTTTATCCTCACAGGGATGACACAATCTGATGCGCTTGTGTGCATTTGTGTGCAGGGTATGCAGGCATGTGAGAAAGACCTCTGGTATTTATTGAGCATTTGCTATGTACTAGGTCCTGAGCTAAACGCTTCCATGTATTATTTCCTTTCAGCTTGGGGCAGGTACGTACAGTTACTATCATCTGTTTCAGTTTAGAGACGGAAATACTGGGGCGCAGAGTCCCTGCTCCCACTGCCTTAGTTGTTGCTTTTCCGGAAGGCACTTCTAACTGATGTCATTGTCCTGGGGAAGGCGATGCCATGGGGCTTTGTGGGCATACATTGCAGACCCCTGAGTGGAGCTGGGCAGGTAGGCAGGGATTCCCAACACGCAGCCTCCCTGCCCCCAGCCCCTTCCCGTCCCTGCTGAGCATCTCCAACCCACTTTGTCACCCAGGTTGAACTGCCGGCAGTAAGACATTTACTTGGTTCAACCAGCTTCTCTTATAGGTATTTCTTTGCTTGTCTCCTCTCCCCTTGGTCTGCCTGCCCCCAGAGAAGAAGCTGTGTGCCATGGATCTGGGCACCTTCAGCACCCAGCACAGCGCCTGGCACGCAGCAGGGGCTCACCCAGTGTCCTGTGAGCGCAGAGATGATGCAGGAGTAAACTGAGAGTCTTGGTCTGGGCTCCCAGAAAGCAGAATGCTCCTCAAAGGGTGTGAGGTCCTAGGGAGTGAGTGAGGGAGCCGGGTAGGGTGGGCAGAGCTGGGTTGGGGAAGCTGTGCAGCTGGCCACTGATGGGAGCAGCATGGATGATGTTTGGTTTTGGCCAGGGTGGGCAGGGTAGGTGGAGGGGACACTTGTCCCAAAGGCTGTACCTCTTGCTTTTCAGGACAGCCCTTGGGAGAGGAAGAAGAATGTGCCCACTGCCTCCAATAGTCTATGGACAGAGTTTTGCCCTACTCTGGGCATTAATTACCCCCCTTGCAGGTGGCACATGCATGGGCTTAGAGAGAGGGCCTGGGTCCGGAGTGTCTTATGCCATTTACAACAGGGCAGCCCGGGCAGGAGCTTTGAGCAGTGTGGTACCATAAGCTGAGGACAGTGGATGTACCCTTGAAGGTGGTCTGAGGCCACGGAAGAAGGGTCACTCTCAGGGCAGGAATGGTGCCAAGGGTTTGTTGAGCTGGCAAAGAGTTGACACACAGGGGTATCTCCCTCACAAGGCATGTTGTCTTCATTTAGAGAACATTCAGGTAGGCAGGCTTGAGTCCAGGTCCCAGGAGGCTGAGACCTGGGGCAGGGCAAGCTGAGTGTAGGCGCCTCCGAGCACTCAGGAGATTCGCCCCAGAAGCCGTGGAGGTGGCCTGGGCAGGGTGCTGAGCTGGGGGTCAGATAACTGGGTTTTAGGGCTGGGCTTGGCCATTTCCTGCCTCTCTGTTGGGTTCAGCACTGTCCTCTTCAGGTTCTGGTTTCTTACACTTCCTTGTAAGCTATTTTTCCTCACGACCTTTTCTCCATAACCTGAGAAACTAGGATTGTTTCAGAACTGATGGGGAAGCAAGCCCAGGAAGGGGGCACAAAGGCCACAGAGGGCAGCCTGCGTGAGCATCACAGCTGCTGGTTTGGGGGACAGCACAGGGCCAGGGAGCGGCAGGGCTGGAAGGGAGCTTACCCAATGCCCCCATCTTACAGGTGGAACACTGAGGCCCTAAGGGGGAGCACACTGCCCAGGCCAGGCTGCTTCTCTCTGAGAGGATGCCTCTTCTCTGCTCCTGTGAACCCTCAGGATCTGTGCTTGAATATGCTGGGTTGAAAGTGGGGGAGGTGAGGAGGGAACCAAGAGTCCCTCAGACTGAAAGAAGCTTCCAGAGTCCTCAGAGTTATGAGATCCCGGGTGCTGGGGAAGCTCCGGACTGGCCTGCCAAACTGGCAGATAGGGAACGATGGGCCTCTGAAACTCAGTTTTCTCAACTGTGAAAAGCCAGTTGGACTGGAGAAGAGTGGAGGCCCTCCTGGCTCAGCCTCACTCCCGGGGCCTCTCTGACCCCGAGTCACAGTCCACATTGGAATACAGGAACCCCCCTTGTCTGTTGGCTTGTCTGCTGCTCACATCTGCACACCAGCTGGGAGGGACTGAGCACATTGGGACCGCTCCTCTGCCAGCAGAGTTTATTTTCTGATCTGTTTCCAGCTAAGGATTCCGTGCACCAGTGAGAGTGGTGTCTGGTACCGTGTAGACATGACCTATGTGTATTTCCCCCATATGTCCTCCAGGACTCAATCTGATTTCCACATGGCCTGAGCTCTTCATGTGAACTTGGGCAGATGAGTTTGCATCCTGCACTTTGCAGTCTTTGTGGACTGATGGTTCAGCTCCCAGGAGGCAGTCAAAGGGGAAAGTGTGTGTGGGGTGTGTGTGCATGGTGTGCAGTGTGAGTATGCCCTGTGCGTGTGTGTACATGCACGGGCATTTGTGCATGTGAGATGGAGGGGGTTGGGCTTCCTGGGAGGGCGTGAGGAGCCCAGGACACTCATGAACTTGGTCTGAGTGTCCTGGCCTGTCTCCAGGCAGATTCTGTTACTTGTATCAGGTCTCTAGGGGACTTCAAATTGGATAGAAGGGAAAGATTGAGCTTGGCCCTTGAAATCAGACACGTGGAAGGCACTTGACATTTTCTTAAGGGCTTAGGAGCCCTGTGTGTCTGGGACAAGAGGGCTGTGATCGCCCTGCTCCCACTTAGGAAGTGCAGCAGGGCTGGGTCCTGGCGCTTTCCCAGTCTCCCATCAGGCTGCTCTGCTGGCTGTGAGGTCCTGGCTGGTGCAGTGTGTGAAGGGCAGGGGGCTGTAGTGCAGAGGTGGCAGCTGGAGGCATTTCACTTCAGCAGGACCAGTGCAGCTTAGCCCCCCAGCCGCAGGGCCTTACTGTACAGCTTGGATAATGCAAGCATGATGGTGTGGAACAGGATGCAGCTAAATCTGTTTTCTGAAGACCTGAGTTGCAATATGCTTTTGAGAGTATGTGTTAATATGCTCACTCAGGGTGATTTACTTTGCAGTGTCTGAATCACACAATATACTTCCATCTGTGGCTAATGCGACATTTGTGAGGTATAAACTTTCCTTAGTTACTACTTCTCCCAACTACCTGCTCTGAGAACCTGAGAGATGGGTTCTCAGAAGTCCTTTCCATGAACAGTGCAGGCAAGAGGCAGGAACTTGGGAGCTGCTGTCATTTCTGAGTGTCTGCGGGGGGTTGACTGTGTTGCCTGGTGGTAGAGAGCCTGAGGCAGAGCTGACTGCCCACAGGTAAGCCCAGGGCCCGTCATGCACCCTCTGGTCTTGGTTAAATTCTGTAGCCTCACTATTCTCCAGTTTCTTGAGCTATAAAATACATCTGATCATCAGTCTTCTGTTAAGTTAGTTGCATGGGCCCTTGAGGATGAAGTGAGGTGCTGTGTGAGAGGGGCTTTGTTTGGCACCATTCTTCAGTGAAGGATCAGTGAAGGCTGGCTATTATGTGGTATTATTTATTTACTGATTTATGTCGTCCTCATCTTATTCCAAAAACGTCAGAGACAGCTTAGAAAACTAAAACAACACACTAAAATAGATAATAATGAGAAGAGTGAATCAAGATAAAGGGAACATAGAAGTGGAGGAGAAAGATGAGGCCAGAGTGAAAATTTTAACATTCCCGAAACCAGTTATAAAGTCAGAGAGTTTCCCTAAGGTGCAGGGAGGGGGACCAGGAGTTAAGGGGGAGGGCTCTGCAAATTGGCTGAGTGTCCTGGCAGCCGAAGCAGAGAGGAAACATTACCAGGTGCATGTGGCTGGTGGCTGAGAGGACTCCTGTGCCTGTGTGAGAGCCCTTAGCAGGACCAGGGTGATGGCTTGGCCCCTAGACTCTTGATTTCAAGATCTCTTCACAGGTTCCTGTGACCTCCCAGTGGTTCAGCTCCTTTCCTTCAGCAGCAGAAGCCAAGCTGCAGCTTTCCCAGGCAAGGAAATGGGCCAGAAGGGGTGGCCGGTGGAGGCCCAGCCCCAGGGGAGAAGGACGGTGGCTGGAGTGCTCCCAGACAGTTCCAGCTGGGTGATTTGCCACCCTGAGTGAGACTTAGCCAAACCCAGCACGTATTCTCTTGCTCTTCCTCTCAGGATTCAGTTTGTTCCCACACATCACTCCTCAGTCCTGAACCCAGACACCTTTGGAAAGATTCCTTTAAGTCCTCAGCTGGGCTAATTCCAGGGGAGGAATTTAAAGGTCTCCTCCTTACGCACCTGCAAGAAAGCCACCGTTATTTGTTGATCCCCCTGGGTCCTTCGGTTTCATTGAATTTTGATCATCATCATCTTAATCTCTTACTTTACTGAGCACCGTATCACGGGTGGGGTGAAGGAAGTTTATGCTTTTAAGGTTCTGTGCCCAATTCCAATATGTGGGTTTCCCTGCATGCCAGGTGGGTGCCCTACAATTCAACTCAGTTCTGACACTGCTCCCTGGAGACGGTGTCAGATCCCACAGGGTAAGGCCTCAATCCCACAGGATAATCCCCATTCCCTACCCGCAGACTGGGCGTTCCAGTGAGCCCCTCCTTGGGTTTGATGAATTTGCTAGGATGGCACACAGAACTCAGAGAAACATTTCATTTACTAGATTGCCAGTTTATTACAAAAGGCTTTTACTCAGGAACAGCCAGATGGAAGAGATGCATAGGACAAGGTGTAGGGGAAGCTTCCATGCTGTCTCTGGGCACAGCACTCCCCCCAAATCTCCACGTGTTCACCAACCTGGAGGCTCCCCGACCCCATCCTTTTGGCATTTTATGGAGGCTTCATTACACAGACGTGATTGATTACATCACTGACAATTGGTGATAGGACTCAGCCTCCAGCCCCCTTCCTCTCCCCAAGGTTGATTTTCAGTCCCAACCCTCTAATCAGTCACATGGTTGGCTGCCCTGGCAACCAGCCCCCATCCTGAGGTGCTTTCCAAAGTCAACTCGTTAACATAGAAGGCACCTTTAATCTCTCATCACAGGAAATTCCAAGGGTTTCAGGAGCTTGGTGTCAGCAATGGGGATGAAGAGCAGATATATATTTCTTATAAACCATAACATCACAGCTTTTACTCACTACGGAACAGCAGACCCCTGAAGGAGGAGCCAGGCCTTCCGGAGCACCCACTGCCGGCCAGGCAGCCCTGTCTCCCCCGCTGGGCTCCTCAGCTTCTGCCTTGCTTCCTGCCCCATGTCCCAGCTGCAGGCTCCCTCCTGCCCCAATGATAAGTGTCACTTGATCATAACATCTGCCTTATATTCTGCATAATTGTGGGCATCCTTACCCTGACAAGTTCCTTGAGGGCAGAACTCTGCACAAAGTAGGTATGTCACAAATACTCACACATTCCTGCCTCCACCCCAACCCAAATAACAAAATGTTGGGAGTCTCCATTCTGCTAAGGGGAGGGAGCTGACAAAGTGCCTTTAAATTACTCTGTAATTGTAAGATGCCGTTCCCATGTGGGAGTGTGCTTAGCACCATCTCACTCCATACAGACGGGCAGATGCCAGCTCAGCGGCACCCTCCCCTGCACACCAGCTTGTCTGTTCCTATTAGAGGCCACAGACAGCTTGAGGCAGAGACCTTGTCTGACAGTGTCTTCTCCCTGGTCCTTGCCTTATGTTACATGCACTTTATGTTGGCTGACTTCCAAGGTCATGGCTTTGCAAGCTCTAGCTGGACAGAGAAGTGGACTTTTCCCATCGTAGGCATAAATTTAATACTCTGATCAGATCAAAGAGTTTCTGTGGCTCATGCCTGCTGAGTAGTGTTTCGGCTTTCACTAACCAGCTGTGTGCCTCTGGGCAAGTCGCTTCTCCTCTCTGGACCTGTAACAGGGGCTGGTTAGACTTGGATGACCCACAGGGTCCCGCCTGGCTCCACACGGTGTGTGTAGGAAGCAGAGCTCACGCTGGCACTGTGGTGCCTCTGGTGGACGGCGGGCGATGGAGAGAGGAGCCAAGCTCTTACCGTAACTCCCTGGATGCCAGCTGGCTCTGAGTGGAAGGGGCTGGGCCTGTAGGAGAGCTGTGATCAGTCGCACATTTTGGGTGCCCCCATAGATGCTCCAGACTCCCAGCAGGAAACAAGCATTTCCCTGAAATGGAAAGTTTTGGGGTTCACTGGGGGAATATTCATGGGGGTTCCAGTGGAAAGCTGAGCTCACATGGTCATGATTATTTTTTAAACAGCTTTATCAAGATATAATTCCATACTACATGGAGTTAAATTCACCTGTTTAAAGTGTACCTTTCGGGTCTTCCTTTTGACCTGCTGATCTTGAAGGAACCAAAAATACTAATTCGAAAGAACACAAGCACCCCTATGTTCACTGCAGCATTATTTACAATCACCAGGATGTGGAAGCAGCCCAAGTGTCCATCAGTAGATGAGTAGATAAAACAAGTATGGGACATTTACACAGCGGGATACTACTCAGCAGTAAAAAAGAAGAAAATTTTACCCTTTGCAACAGTATGGATGGACCTGGAGAACATTATGCTAAATAAAATAAGCCAGTGTGAGAAAGACAAATACCATATGATTTCACTCATACATGGAATCTAATGAACTGAACTAGCAAGCAAAATAGAGATGGACTCACATATAGAACAGGATGACAGCTAAGCAGGGGGAGGTTAGAGGGTGGAGAGATCGAGCAAAGAAGAAAAAGGATTCATGGACATGGACAACGGTGTGGTGATTGTGGGGCAGGTGGGGTATTAGGGGACTAAGTGGTAATTGAAAAAAATACAGTAAAAAATTAAAAAAATAAAGCACACAATGCAACGGTATTTTGTATATTCGTGGATTTGTGTGTATACCACCATTATTCATTTTGGAATACTCCCATCCTTCCCAAAGAAACCCCACACTCCTTAGCTGTCACCCCTTGGCTCCCTGTTCCCCTCAGTCCTAGATAATCACCGATCTACTTTCTGGTTCTGTGGATCTGTCTATTCTGGACAGTACATATAAATAGAATCCTGCAGTACGTGACATTTAGCTTTCACTTCTAAGATTTGTACGCGTTGTAGCATGTAGCGGAGCTTCATTCCTTTTTGTGGTTGAATAATGGTCTATTGTGTGGGTGTAGAGCACATTTCATTTATCCATTCAGTTGGTGGACATTTGCGTGGTTTCCACTCTTTGGCCATTGTGAGTGTGCCATGCGTTGAAGGTGGCTCTGGGGTGGCCTGCCAGCAGGCTCAGGCTTGCCCACCTCCTTTCACAGGGCCTGTCCTTCATGTCGCCGCATTTATAAACCATTTTCTCACAAGGCCTTAGCTGACAAGAGCTTTGTGAAAAAACTTTCCAGGAGGGCTGTTAGCTTATGTCCTCAGAATTTTTAATTATGTAACCAAAGGGGTGATTTTTTCCTTATTTCAGCCTCCTGTTGGGCCACAATGTGACTTTATAAAAAACAGTCTGTTGTGTGAACTCTAAGTCTGAATTCCCTCCTGGCTGAGCACCCTCTTAGTCTCATTCTGCTGGTACCCGCATGTTCCTTGCTTCAGCTCCTTACTGTGCACATAAGTTAGGGTGCTTGCAGTTGTACAAGAAAAATCCTACTAACTATGACTTAAGGGACAAAGGTGTTTTTTGATCTTATATACCAGAAGTTTGAAGGTTGGCAATCCCAGAGCTCTTGCAGAAGCTTAGCAACATCCGTAAAGACTGGAGTCCTTCTTGCCTATCCACTCCTGGAGTGTTGGATTTTAACTATAAGCTCTATACAGGTCTATGATGGCAGTACAGTCTCACACAGTCACGTTCAAGGCAGGAAGAAGGAGCAAGCTTCCTTGCTGACACTGCTTCTCAGACACCCTTTCCCCTGGTGACTCACTGGCTACAATGGGTCACAGGGATTCATCTACGCTGATTGTCAGGTGAGGGGGTGTAGGAGACCATTCTGCATGGCATGGGCCCAGCTCCCACTCGGAGATGCACAGTACCCACGCCCATGGATAGGTTCTCCCGTGGGGAATCAGGCCTGCAGTGTGCCTAGGCTGCTTTGGGTCTTGCTTTTGCTAAAAACTCCCTCGTCCTGAATTGAGACTGCAAGTGCTTACTGTAACTTCCTAAAATTCATGCTAAAACTTCCTAGGATGAGTGTAACCGGTTGGACCACTTTTCCCTTTTTCATTCGCACATATCCTTCTTCTGTGATGTGATTAGCGGCATTGGCTCCTTTGTTGTCTGTACAAGGTAACCACCTAAAGCGAACCTGTATAGTAAATGAAGACCATCATGTAATGTGGGGAGAAACCCAATAAAGGCTGGTCATGGCAAGGGCCAAGGCTTTTGCTTCTCTTGAGAGAAAAGCCATGCTGTCCCTTTTCCTCCACCAGACTCGGTAGTCCGTGTGAATGTCTCATTTCATCCATAATGATTTGGACACTGCGGGCTGGTGTCTGCATCAAGGGGGCTGGAATCACCACACTTGGCTTAGACCTTTTTGGAGCAAACTCTGGAAGGGCAGGGAGGCAAGTGGGTCACAGGAACAGCAGAACTGGGAAGTCGGGCTCACCGCAGCTTCCCTCTCTCTCCACTCCCCCATACCCCCTGCCTTTCTCTGCATTTCAGCTTTATTCCTTCTTATGCAGAAATAAACTGTTTTACTTTTCCTACAGAGTGAGCTTCTGGGTTTTTACATTCTCATCTTCTATCACCAGACCTCTCTTGGGTCTCAGGTCCCCAGGCCAGTCGCCCAGTACTAGACCAGTCACCAGGAGCCAGAGGAGAGGGATCATGGGAGTTCACTTCGGCTCCTGTGAAAACTGTATGATGGCAATGGGTGGGCTGAGGGAGAGGTGGTGGACAGGAGGGGGTACTGAGATATAAAAAGCTTTTGAGATTGCATCAGTCAGATTTTGCAGGAGTAACAAACATCCCCAAACTCTCAGGTTACATGAGAGCTATGGGCCAGCTGGAGCTCTGCTGGACTCCCAGGATTTGGTTCCATGTGTTTTCTTATTCCAGGCCTCCACATGCAGGGAGAATGCATTAGTCAGCTCAGGCTGCCATAACCAAGTACCACAGACTTGGTGGCTCACATGACAGAAATTTAGTTTCTCAGGGTTCTGGAGACTAGAAGCCCAACATCAAGTTGTTGGCAGGGTTGGTTCCTTCTGACATTTGTCTCCTTGGCTTATAGATGGCTGTTTTCTTCTTGTGTCTTCACATGGTCTTCTCTCTGTGTGTCTGTCATTAAATCTCCTCTTTTTATAAGGACATCAGTTATATTGGGTTCGAGCCCACCGTAACAACTTTATTTTGACTCACTCCTTTAAAATTCTGTCTTTGGATATAGTCACATTCTGAGCTACTGGGAATTAAGGCTTCAACATAAGAATCACGGCAAAATTCAATTCAGGCCATAGCATCGGGTGAGTGGAATACCAGCACCTCTTCAAGCCCTCGCTGGGAACTGGCACGTCCACCATCAGAGCCAATCCCACGGCCATCTGGCCAGCCTCTGCTGATGGGGCAGCAGCTACACCCCTGCAGGGACGGAGCCTGAGGCTGGGAGCAGGATCCAATCAACCACAGATTCACTTTTCAAAGTTCAAAGGCCGAATCTGGGAATCTTTACATTTTGTTCCCCGTTCCTAGAAAACCCGTATTTTCCAATTTTCCTTGTTCTGGCTCAAATCCCACATTTCCTTGGGAGTTTTCCCAAAACAGCCATGGCCCACCAGTTTCTTTCCTGTGACTTCTCATGGGCACGAGGTTTATCTTGTTTCTTTCATGTGGGTGGGTCTCTGCTTTCAGGCTGGGCCAGTGCTCCTGCAGGCAGGGTCCAGTCCTCCTTCTCATCCTCTGTCCCTCACAGAGCGGCCCACGGTGCGCGTGGCCAGTCGTCAGTCCCTGCTCCACTTCCTCACCAGGGATGGCCCGTGCCCTGTTCTCTCATATGGAGGTGAGGCGTCTGCAAACCTGTTCCAAGGTCCAGGGAAAGCAGGATCAATAATCAGAAGGCGAGAGGAAGGGAGACGCTGTTGCTTTTCTCTGCCTGCTTCTGGAAGCATCTGTGGAAGTGGCTGTGTTCTTTCAGTGCTGCCAGCTTAGGCCTCGGTGGCCTCAGCCCCACCTGGCTGGTGGTCCCTTTTCTTACAAGGCCCCAGCAGTGGTTCAGGGTGCCTCCCACCCCTGCCCTCGGTGGTCCAGACCACTGAGCAGCCCCCCATAGCACAGCACTGAGTGTGTCCCAGCTCTGCCAACACCACTGTTCCCTTTGTCCCCCAGTCCTAGTGGGGTGGCTACTTCCTACAGATAGCACTCTCCCCATTCCTCCTCTTCCTCATTCTGCCTTCAGATTTTCTAACACTTTGGAGACTTGTTCTCTGCAGTAAACGTCCTCTGCCTGAAACAGCCAGCAGGGTTTCTGTTTTCCTGACAAGACTTCCACTTCCACAGTCCCCGAGCCTCCCTGTTGGAGGATACAACAGCACAGGATTCCAAAAATAACATTTTGTTGTGATTGCTCAGAGGGATGATGAGTCACCTCCACTCAATAAGACACATCGTCCCTGTTTCAACTTTGCTGCAAAGAACAAGAGCACAGATGGAGCCTGGTCTGACTCCCAGGACTCCCCAACCGAATATATCGTTAGTGGGAATTCACTTCAATAAGCACTTACAAACCTGAAGATTTTCCTCTTTTCCTGGCTTATCCAGTCTGTGTAATGTGCATGTACTAGGGAAGAGAATGGTAATGATGAGGAGGGGAGATGGGGGACATTTTGCAATCCAGAACAATGCAGATGATGATAGCTATTCATTAGCAAGTGCATTCTATGTGTTGAGCCCCTTATAGGTCTTAACTAATTTAATCTGCACGGCACCACTTTCTACTTGGCAGTTGAGGGCACCGAGGCACAGAGAGGTTCAGTAACTTGCCCAATGGCACACAGCCAGAAGTCTGGAGTCAGGATTGGAACCCAGGGGAGTGCAGGACATCTTTTCAAGGCAGAAAAGTCCATGGATTGGAACTACATTTGCCTTCACATACCAGTCTATCAAGAAGGTCCTTTGGCACCTACATTTAGAAAATTGAGACCTACTCTCTGGGGGCTTTCCCCCCAGATTTCGGACTAACTTTCCCAGTAAAGGGGAAACAATGTTGACGATACTAAATCATCCCTTCCAGCCTGTGGGTGGAAGGTGAGGCAGGGTGGAGAGGCCACTGGGGCCAGGTGCTGGAGGGCTGGTGTAAGTTCTGGTTATCTGCTGTGAGACTTTGAGCATGTCCCTTCACCTCTCTGAAGTCCCAGTTTCCTCACCTGTAAAATGCGGAGGCTGTGAGGCTTAAATGGAATGCACATTTCCATGGAAAGTGCAAGAGCTCTTTCCAAGAGCCGGACCCTGTGCTGGGGCCGCCTTTCATAAAGGATGAAAATGGCTAGGTCCTTGAAGGCATTACTAAGTTGCAGAAACAGCCATGGGGCTACCTGAGGCCAGACTTCCTGCTGCACAAACAGCACATGTCCTTTTGCTTAAAGCCACGTCAGGTGAGTTTTCTGCTACCTGCAACAAAAGCATCCCAACTTATATACTTGGTCAAGTTGTTTTAAGCTTTTTTGAGCCTCAGTTTCCCCAACTATAAAATGACATCATAGAGGTTTGTGGTAAAGATCAGAGCAAATGGACATGTAGCTGCCACGTAACAAGTCTTTAGTGAACAAATTACAGATATTCAAGTTCATTTACCTCTTGAATTCTAGGTTCCTGCCTGTGTTGGAAAATATTTTAATACCACGTGTTGCTGAGAATGAGCTGCAATTGATGCAGAGGCAGCATTTGGAGTGGATGAGGGAAGGACAATAACCTGCTGTGCAGGTGTCAGGGCTCTTCAGTGGCTTGCATAACCCTGGCCAAATCTTCCTTCTCCTGGGAATCACGTTTTCCGCCTGTAAGATGGATGAGAGGTGGCTTTCCAAGCTAGAGTGCATGGTTATCTTTTATGGTCACTTCCATAAAGAAGTCTGTCCTTGCTGAGCACCACTGTGCCCCAGGAAGTGGCCCCTTGAAGTCTTGGTTTACAGGGAGAAAGCATGTAGCTTCTCAGGGCTCCTTGACTTACTCCCCCAATGTGCTGGCTCTTAAGGCCTGGCCTCTCGTGGAAATCTGGCCCCCGTTTCTAACACTTTTTGGTTTTCCAGGAAGGATGCTGTGAAGGGAGAGTTCCCATCCTATGAAAAAGCTCATTTTCCTCCTCCCCATGCTGAAATCTCAGTGCCTTCAAACCCAGCTTGTATGCCTCTCCCTGCTGATGATTCCTGAGCACCATCGTATACACCTGATTTCTTTAAAATCCTTCTCCCCCCTCCCTGTAAAGTTGGGTTCTGGTTTTATGGAAAAGGAGGCTGAGTGTTGGAAAGGTAATGCAGTTTGTGTGGGAGAAGGGGAGCCATCTCTGGTGGCCAAGGGCTAGCCCTGTCCTCTACGCTGCACCTCCCTCCTCTGAGCAGCAGACCCGGAGCTCTGGAATGGCAGCTGCCCTTTCCGGGTGCTGTCCCCTCTGGGGTGGCTGCGCTGTGTCACGAGTGGAGCCTGATCCGGTCCTAATCCTGGCTCCACTGCGCTATGAGCTGCTCTTATGTAGAATGGGATAATGTGAGTGCTGCCCTCAGGAGACTCATGGGAGGGTTAAACGAAGGCAGAGTGGAAACAGGGGCTGAAGTCCTTTCCTCTTTGTAGACAAATCCTGCAGTGGTGCCAGGAGTCACTGTAACTTGCTTTAAAAATAGATTTTTCCTTCCCTGACCAGCACCTTTGCAGTGGTGGCCAGGATGAAATTTTTTTTTATTGTGTGTGAGCTGGTGTTCTCTTGACTCACAGTCCCATTTGGAAAGGGGTGCTGGAGAGGACAGGTGCCATGAGATCCTTTCCTGGGACTTTGGGTCCTCTCTCTATACTCCCTCCTTCCCCCCTTCTCTCCTTTCCTCTCTTCCTTTTCTCTCCCTTCCTTTCTACCTCGTTTCTAGTTCCATCCATCCATCCATCATCCATCCATCTATTGATCCCTCATGAGTTTTATTACTTGTTTACTGTTAGATTCTGGGGATATATTATAAATGAAACATAATGCCTACTCTGGAGAAACTTACAGTTTTGTGGTAAAGGCAAGCTCACAAAGAGATAGTTATAATTCAATATTGTGAATGCAATATCACAGAAACAACTATAGGAACAGAGTGGAGAGGCCTTAACTCAACCTGGGTTGTGGGGAAGGGATCAGGGATGGATGATACCCAAGCAGAATCTTAAAATACAGGTAGGGTTCAGTCTGGCAAGGGGGCAGGAGGAGTGTGTCGGGCAGAGTGGGACATGAATCACAAGGGTGAACTAGCCTGCTGAGTGGGGCGACTGCAGGCACCTATGTGGCAGGAACCAGAAGGGTCAGGGGCAGGGACAGTAGGCAAGGGACAGCTCAGGGAGGCCCTTAGTGTCTTTCCCAAGACACTCCTTGAAGGAGGAACCTGACTCCTGGTTGCTTCTCAGCACTCAGCACAGAGCCTGGCACACAGTAGGTACATTATGTTGCTACGGTTGCCATAAAAAAAAAAAAAAAAAAACCACAGACAAGGCAGCTTAAATAACAGAGCCATTTTATCACAGTTCTGGGAGCTGGAAGTCTGAGATCAAGGTGTTGGCATGTTGATTTCTCCCGAGGCCTCTTTCCTTCACTTGCAGGCAGCTGCCTTCTTGCTGTGTCTTCACATGCCTTTCCTCTGTGTGCAGATCCCTGGTGTCACCTCTGTGTGGCCAAATTTCCTCTTATAAGGACACCAGTAAGAGTGAATTAGGGAGCACCCTAAGGACCTTATTTTACATTAATTTCCTCTTTAAAGACCATCTCTCCCAATTCAGTCATATTCTGAGGTACCAGGGGTTAGGGCTTCAACATGTAAATCTGAGAGGATTATGGTTTGTCCCAAAACAGTAGGGCTCAAGAAATAGTGAATGTGCCCTGGCTGGGTAGCTCAGTTGGCTAGAGCTTTGTCCCAATACACCAAGATTGTGGGTTTGATCCCTGGTCAGGGTACTTGCAGGAACAAATAAATGCATAAATAAGTGGAACAAAGAATTATTGTCTCTCTCTCTCTTCCCCCCTTCCCCTCTCTCTCTCAAATCAATCAATACATAAAAATTTAAAAAATATGGAATGAATGAATAAATGAATGAGGGGAGTCAGAGGCAGATCTAGATGTTCATTTTTGTGTGCTGAGGGAGTAAGTGAAGGGAATGTGGGCGTCTTTGTTGTATACAGGAGGTGGGGGCAGAGGGACTGCTCCAGATAATTCTCAACATGACACTCCTTTCTTATTGGGTATCTTCCCTGCCGCTGTCTCCTTCTGTTGTACCTGACATCCCACTGGGAACCACAGAACAACAGTTGATGCTGTCAGTGGGACAGCCGCCTCTCCACCGTGCTCACGGCAGTACCTGCCAAGGCTGATGACATGCCAGTGGCGGTGACATTGATTCCTTCCCTGAGAGAGCTGGGACAGGGACACGGGAGCATGGAGGTGGCTTCCCTTCTGTGAGACATGACACAGCTGCAGCATTTCATACCAGACTAATTTTAGTTTAATCTTTAAGAGCAAGAGAGGAAAAGCAAGATTCTGTAAGCAACTTGTGGGGAGCCGCATAGTCATTTAACAGGTTGCATAATAGCAATTACTAATTTTCCTTTTCTATTCATTTTCTTTTTTTTAAAGGGAAAGGACTTATTTTTCTCCATGAAAATTATGTTTCCACTAAGATAAGAAACTGGGAGAACGGACAGCCAGGGTAGGCACTTTACATTGGTCAATAACCCCAGCCATAGTCACTCTCTTTCATTTTGTGCTGGGACATGGGTCTGGAGTTTTGTTGCTCTAAACACTTTATACAGCGTAACAAGTACCAAATGAGGTCTGGGACATAAGACATTTTCCAACAAACCTGGTGACAGTGTGGATGGAGGCTGCCGGGAGGAGGAAACCACTTCGTCCCTTACCAGGGGCTCCCTAAGGGAGAGAAGCCCTAAAGGCTTGAATGTAAATACTTTGATTGCTCCTTTACCTTCAAACACTTTACCTTCAAGCTGTGGAAGAATTTTTAAATGTAGTGGTAGACCGTAGTGGACTACCTAGGGGGGCAGACAATTTGAACCAGTGGATTTCGCAGGAGGAAACACCAGAACTCAAGTAAGGCAGAGCTGAGGGGCAGCAGAGACCCAAGAAAGGCCAAGCAGCAAATTACTCATTGGGTAGGTGGGCCCTGGTTGGAGGAGGCCCTGGGAAGGCTGGCCACATACGGTTATTTGGTTTGTGCACTGAACCAAGGCAACTGGAAGGAGGGTGGGTGGGGATGAATTCCAGGATACGTTTTGCTGGCCAAGTCATGCACCCTACTACAGCCCTGTTTGTATGCAGGGGAAGGGGTGCCCATTTCTTTGCACAAAGTTTCCTTCTCCCACCAGGCCACATGTAGATAGTTCTGAGTCTGCCAGGGAGTGCCCTTTCCTAATTTGCACAAAGATTTTGTATAGGTTTGCAAGGTCCTGGCACATGCGCTGACTACGTCAGATGCTGGGTGATGAGGATGGCGATGGTCTACATCCCAGGACCCAGATGATGCACGGCTGCCCTGAGGCAGCATCATCACTATCTCAAAGAATGACCACCCAGCTGGATTCCAGGGCTCTGGCTTTCTGGTATATCATGCTGCTCTGCTGGGATGAAATACTGGTAATTAAAAAATTAAAAAAAATTTAAATTGAGATAAGAACCACGTAACGTAAAATTTACCATCTTGAAAATTTTTTAAGTTTGCATTCAGTAGTATTATATAGATTCTGCTGTTGTGCAACAACTCTCCAGAATTTTAATCTTGCAAAACTAAACGTTAACATCCATTAAACAATAACAACCCATTTCTCTCCCTCCCCGGCCCCTGTAACTACTATACTATTTTCTGGTTCTACAAATTTGACTACCTAAAGTAGACGCTTCATACAGGTGGAATCATATAAAATTTGTCTTTTTGTGACTGCCTTGTTTTACTTAGTGCAATATCCTCATGGATCATCCATGTAGCATGTGACAGGATTTCCCTCATACCACATTTTGTTTATCTACTCATCGGGGGATGGATGCTTGGGTTGCTTCCACTTCTTGGTTATTGTGCATAAAGCTGCTGTGAACATGGGTGTGAAAGTATCTCTTTGAGATCTTGCTTTCAATTCATTTGGATATATACCCAGAGGTGGAATTGCTGGATCATATGGTAATTTCATTTTTAATTTTTGGGGGAACTGCCATCGTGTTTTCCATAGTGGCTGCGCCATTTTACATTTCTGCTGGCAGGGCACAAGGGTTCCAGTTTCCTTCCTTCCTTCCTTCCTTCCTTCCTTCCTTCCTTCCTTCCTTCCTTCCTCCCTCCCTCCCTCCCTCCCTCCCTCC